>JAQGAO010003687.1:0-16531 GCA_034697705.1 Ommatoiulus sabulosus | reverse complement strand
GATTTCAGGAATACGGCGTGGGTGAACCTGGAGAAGTCGTCGATGAACGTGAGTACGTACCGACTTCCGGCGAATGATTCCACTCTCATGGGGCCGCAAAGATCCGAGTGTATCAGCTCGTTTACCTCGGTGGCACGGCTTTCGCTGCTTGGGAAGCTCTTCCTGGTCAGCTTTCCCCGCACGCAGCACTCGCAGAGCTCGTCGACACTTACGTCGTCATCCAGCTCAATGCCTGTGGCCAACCGCTTCTCGACCAATCTCCTGATGGCCTGAGGATCTCGGTGTCCTAGTCAGCGGTGCCATTTCTTCAAGCTGCCGCTGCTAGTCGTAGTCTTCGCGCTTTCTGCGGGTGCACATGGCCGGAATCGGTACAGTCCATCGATAACTTTTGCGTCGACGACGTCGCTCCATCTTCCCTGCACCTTTTCCCTGATCACTAGTCGACCGTGTCGGATGCGGGTGTCCATGCCTAGTGCATCGGCCCTCTTGATGGAGAAGAGATTCTCGCTGAGGTCGGGCACGAATAGCACTCGGGTAAGTGTGATCAATCTCGTTTCGCCGGACCTGAGTTTGATGCGCACTTTTCCAGTGCCGATCCCTTTGGTTTCCATGCTAGCACCCTTTAGTGCCATCCCGACATCTTCTTGGTATGGCTTCATGTGGTCGAAGAAATCTCTGTCCTTAACCATGTGCGTGGATGCATTTGCAGGGTGCAATGTTTTTCCGTTGCTACCTTCACTCTGTCTTTAGCGTCCTTACTCCAGCAGTCTGCCGCGATGTGCCGATTCTTGCCGCAGTGGTAGCAGCTTGGCCTCTGACGACGTCTTGGACGGCTTCCATGCTCGCTCTCGTTATTGCTCCCTGGCGACGCTCTGCATCGGGACGGCTCTCCTTTTGATGTCTTCCGGCTGATTTTCCATCGCCTTACCTGTCGGGCGATCTCGGCCTCCATCTCCTCATTGTCTGTGTTGCTGCTGCTGCTGCGCCAGCTGGGCTTCTCCTTCTTAGCCCTAGCCTCCGAGTTCTTCTTTTGTCAGCTTTGCTTTGCTGACGCTACTTCTACCTCTTTGTCCGAGTCATCTTCATGGTCGAAACCCTCGAGGCGCTCTGCTTCTTCTCGCAGCTGATGCACGAAACTTTCGACGGTCAGGGTATCCGATTTGCGGGACATCATGCCGCCGATCCATGGTTGGTATTTTTCTAGTAGACTCACAACGAAGGCACCTGTCACGTGTGTGCTGTCAACGTTGTCGCCTGCGACGGTCAGCCGATCGACAATGCCCAGCATCTTCTCGATGTGATCCTCCATCCGGCCGGTACGGTACCGTGTCGTGTAGAGGCGGGCATTTAGCACGATTTTCTCCGTATCGGTGCAGTGTCCATATTTCCTATACAGCTTTTCCCAGATCTCTCTAGGCATCTGAAGGTTCTTTATCACCTTCACCACGCGGTCCGCGATACACATGATGATTTTGGCCGTGGCCTTATCATCTCGGCTGGTCCAATCCGCGTTGACAGTTTCTGGTTTTGCCTCGGTGACCACACTCCAAAGTCCATCACCTTTTAGAAGCGCCTTCATTTTGGTGCTCCATGTGCCGTAGTTCTTCCCGTTTAAAGGGGTAATCCCTGACCTGGACTTACCTGCGTCGCCTTCCATATTTAGCTGACCTGCGTTGTTGTCCAGGGAGTACGAAACTCAAATTTCTGCCTTGTAGAATCCTCCACCTTCGTTTGCCACGTGTTAGGCCTAGTTGTGACACTAGCCGCTTCCACTGCGTGCTGAGCCCATAACCTGATGAAATTCAGGTAGACGCATGGAATTTATTAAGCAAATTTCAATAACAAGACTAACTGATTAATTCTACAATTACTTTTAAACATAAGCCACAGAGGCATAAAAATTAAACTTCTTCTTTACCACGGGTGGGAGGCAAGTCTCCTAACACGTCCTTCCAGTTTTAACAGCAAAATCCAAGAGAGGAACATAGGCAGCAGTTCTTTTTTTATATCCCCAAGAAACCGGGTATCAAAGTGGAAGAGGTAAAATGATCCCCTCCTTTCGATCCCTAAGAAGCAGGGTATCAAAGTAAAAGAGGTAAAACAATCCCCTCCTTTGATCCCCAAGATTCCACAAGCGAGTGATAAATAGCGCACCTTCAACTGAAAGTTTGACACCAAAAGTGCTCTTCCTTTTTCTCTCAAATATACGTACGACTTTGCATAAAGTCCTCACCGACACCGCATTGGTCAAATATTTCTAAAATTTTCCTGGAAGACAAGGGGGCGATAGCTACTGAAACATGAGGTTGTGCTACTTAATTTTTTTATTGTTATTTTCCCATCCGTTATTATGTGGTCAATTACCTATAAAAATCTCACGTGTTTTTCATTTCTTGTTCTTTTTTTTTCTTTCTACCCCATGCACCTTTGTCAGCCAGCTTTCGCTGTTCTTTATTTCCTGATGACTCGTTCTTAGCACCGTAATTAATTTTGGACAAGTGAACAGAGTGCGTGATTATACTAAATCTATACTTTCTTGCAAGTATACATTATATATGTACATATGCATCAATCAGTCACTCGACAACCCTGTAGGTGGGGTTTGTGGTTGCACTTCCTCGAAGTTTAAAACAACAACAACAGCTTTTGGGAGAAATGTTTGAACATCAAATCACATTTCATTGCTCCTGTAAATGTTTACAAAATATGCAAGTGTTTGCAAAAATATTCAAATGTTTGCAAAATATGTAAATTTTCGTCTGCTCTATTGCCCAACTTCGCAGTGGCATTGCACTGCTGATACACATGTAAGTTTACTACATAACTATGGCCAAAGAGGTAAAAAGTCTCTTTGGACTGATACACATGTAAGTTTACTACATAACTATGGCCAAAAAGGTAAAAAGTCTCTTTGGAAAAAACCTCCTTCTGACGGTGCTGGAACGAACGAGCTTCGAAGAGTTATCGAAGCAAGGACGAGGTGTAGGACGAGGATCCCCTTTACGAGGGTAACGAGCTTTTTATACCTTGCATCTCGCTTCAATCCAAAGTGGGCGACGAGCTTCCCTTCTTTGATCACTAGATGCTCATTCCCAACCTCGTCAAAGAACTTTGGTGTCATCCAAGAGGAGCGATCCTCGTTGACCATATGACTCTGGGGAGCTTCTTCCCCTTCACACTTGTCCTCTTAGGACCCTTCGCTGCTTGAAGAATAAAGAATACCAAACAAGGGTTTAGAACTTCTGTTAGTAAACTCTTTATTTCAGGTGGGTTTTGAGTCCCAATCCAAGGGGGAAAGGTACTCCACAACAGAGTGATTCTGAGTTAATAGATGAGCGCAGGTGCGATTCTTTTATACAAAAAGTTGGGGGCGCGGCAAAACGGAAAACATGACGAGCACCAATGAGATCAGCTTAGGGCGGGTCTACGAGCAAGCGCTCGAGAAGGGAGCGCCATCTAATGACAAAAGGGGGAAACATTCCAAATAACTCGTCATACCCCCTATATGAACCAAAAACATTTGGAGATATAAAATAAAAAAATCAACGAGATCAAAAGAAAGGTTTCACGTGAAAACGGTAAGCGTAAAAACCAGAACACAATCCTAAAACAGTACTCTTAAACGATCTGAAAACACAGAAGATTGAAAATGTGAACGAGGCAAAAAATCCCTGCCTAAGAAAACAGGGTTATATCATTACACAGATAAGAATGAGCAAACCAAAGTAAAAAGAGCAAACATGATGCAGTAAAATTTGGGAATAAAAAAGGTATGAGAACCCTTAGTAAAGGAAAAATGGTAGTGCTAAACCATTATACCAACAAGACGAGCATGCAAAGGGGAAACAGTATCCATACAATGCTAGAGTAAAAAACACAAATTAAGCAAATTATAAGTGCAGTACAAAAGGTAAAACAAGAGAATTAATCAACTAATTTACGAGATCGTGCCAAAAGGATCGAAAGGTTCGCCAAAATGAGAGGAGATATGGAAATGTGCTTCTTCCCTTTCTGTGACTTCCTTCGGCACGGTGGAATTGGGTAGCCACCATCCCAATGGCTAAAACAGACATCGTAGTGCTTGGAAACCCTGGCACACCAATAACAGCACTCCTTTCCGTTCCCAGGACGTTTGGTGACGATAAGGTCTGCCCAAGCAGCATGATCCAGGTCCCCTTGGCGAGGAGCTTAGTACATGTTGAAAACATTGGCTTGTTGGTCGGCAGCGAGCTTCTTGTTCCAAGCTGCAATAGCTGTAATGGACTTGACAGAGGTTGAAGGAGCAGCAAGATACTGTAGTAGAACGAAGTCTTCCTGCAATGGTTCTGACCAAACGAACCACTGCAAACCCGAGAAAGCCTTTGCATTCTTTTTAGTGCTAAAGCCCCAGTTTTCATATTTAGTTTAATGAGGATTTACCCTCAATTTATCCTCCTTCGTTAAAACTTTAACAGAAGAAGGCGGAGGCATGGGAGCATTGAAATTAGCGGCGTAAAACTCATTGCAATGATAGAACCTGGCAATTCGTCTCTCATCCTTCTTATGTCGAGCAGCTATCTTAGACAAAGGAGACAACTGCGAAGGAATAGAAGTTGACGAAGCCGAGGATAGTAGAGAAGCAGGAGTAGACGCTCGTTTATGAGATCTCTCAAAGTCACTGTCTGACTCAGAAGTAGTAATGACAGCTTTGGACTTATAATGTTTATGTTTGGGCGCCGTGGACGTAGATGGTCGAGACGGTCCCGGAGATGAGTGATGAGATGGGCGCTTGTGATGAGATTCAGAGAAACTACAAAAATGAGAACGTTTGGATCCATCTCTTGAAGAAGATTTCTTATGTCCTAAACAATGTTTCTTTGTTGGAGACACCAAAGTACGTGACGAGCAATAAGGAATTGTTATAGAGAGGCCAGGAAGCACACCGGACGAAGGCACATGAACAACGGAACGAGTCTGGGGTTCCGCTGGAGAATCCTCAGCCAAGGATCGACAACCCTCGCTAGGAGGAGTAGGAGACGTAGCAGGCGTGTGGCGAGCTGACAGTCCAGGACTAATGGGAGGATTTGGTGAAAGAACACAAGTCTTAGGATTCTGAAATTATCTGACATTAGTGTCTACAGTAAGTAGCGAGGTAATAGAGTGGGAAACCTTTTCCAGAACTCACGATTCCACTGGAGAGTTGAGACGAAGGCCGGCGAAGATATTCTTAAACTGTTCAATAAGTTTGCCCTGACAATTAAACCTCTAGTAAAGCACCCGATACTTATCACGGGATGCAGCAAGCATAGTCTGGAATCGTTGTCGTTCACGAAATTCCCGTTCATAATTACAAAGATACATCCTTCGATCTTGAGTGGCAGCGTGTAACAAAACAGTCATGTCAGCATACAGGGCCGTACTGGAAACGACATTTTCTGCCCTCGTCATATCAGCAATGATATTAAAGATGGCATCATCCGCTTTTCGTTGCCTATCCATAAAAACGGCAAGGTTAGTGAAGAGCGAACGAGGTGCATTTAAATGCTGAGGCACGGCTGCTAAATCAGTAACAAGCGTATTTCCATGCTCGAAGAGTTCCAGATCACTGGAAAGACCCACTGGTAACGGGACTGCATCATCGACTTGAGCACGCAAAACAGCCAACAGACGGTCGACTTCCTGAATAGCTTCGTCCGATGACATTTGAGCCATGACATCAAGAGGTAAAGAGAAGATAATGAGAAGAAGGAGCAATGACACCCTTACATACTCCAAAGGACCAGCGATGGGTGGTAAAATGGATAGGGTGGGACTTAAAGAAATGTAATAGGTCTTCTACTAATGATAGTAAAAGTATACTTCCAATAAGACACCACAAAATAGAGGTGGTGAAAAAGACAAAAATGCTTAGTGGGTGGGGTTTTAAGTAATAAAAATAATGTCGCTAAAGGTCGGGAAAATCTCCAAGCGCGATCTAAGCGAAATGAATTATGAAATTAGAGACGTTGAAAACCGATGTACTCCGAAAGTAGATCGTTATCAGTTTAAATTTCCACATTATTGTAAAATAGAGGGTGTAAGATGTCCTTAATTGGAACAAGTAGAGTATAAGGATGGCCTAACTCCAGCAAAAATTGGGCCGCACGACAAACTTTATAAAATAAAGTTCCAGCGCTATTATTGCGAAAAGGAAACTCAATGTTGAGTTTTCGAGGTTTCATGAAATGAGAAACTGTAATAAAGCGCCTGATGTATGCGAAGATGGTCTTGTCAGAAATATTTTGTTGTGAAACATAGGCATAGGTAAAATGCCAAAAGGTGAGAACGACTTCGGAGGTAAACTCTTGACAAACTGCCGTAAAAGCCTTATGAATATCAACCATTACAATATTCTAAAATCTGGCGGAAAGAACAACTGGGCAACCCGAACTGACTGTCAGAGGGCAGAAGGTCATAAATAGAAGAATCAGAAACAATATCAGGCCCTGATGTAGAAGAATTCAACTAAGGGCAACCTCGTTTTGACTTCTTTAAAATAGGAAGAGACTCAGTAACAGTTTAAGAAGAACCTCAAAAAGGAGTTAAGTCCTTGGGAATTATACACCCCAAGTGACATTGCACGAGAAGGATCCCACACCTCATAAGTAGTGGGCGTAATGATGCGATGAATAAAGTATACACCATCCCGACGGGGAGCAAACTTATTGGAGAAATTGTCGATGGTGCGACTTTGAGCATGAGAGGTAAAAGTGCCTGATCCCCAACAAGGAAAGAAGGGGAAGAAGTCTCCTGATTAGTAGCAAGACGACGAACATCTTGACTCTGCTCGAGGTTGTCCCTGGCCTGTAAAAGGGCAGAGGACCAATCCGCAAGAAAATCAGAAAAAAGAATTATGTAGGTACAAAGAATCGTGACAAAATTCATGAAACGATAGAATATTATCTTTAAGTTAACGTGGAAATCTCCCAAAGGTAAGACGAAAAGGAGTGTCGTCAAAGGCAAGTGAACGAGAAGTATTTAGAGCCCATTAAGCAGCAGGGATATGCAAGTCCTAAGTATCATGTTCAGTATCAACAGCAATGGCTATCTTGAGTTTGAGATCTCGGTGCTTGCGTTTAATGAGGTTAGCCTGAGGATGATATTGGGCGACGTATTGAACCGTAATACCCAACGAAGTAGTCATTTGCTGAAAGACAGCCGAGGTGAACTGAGGACCATTATCGCATTTAATGCTGGAAGGCATGCCATAATGCAAAAAAACCTCGGTGATTAAGGTTTTAATGATGATTTTAGCCTTTAAACAATTCAAAGGGAAAAGTTCCAAGAAACCAGTCGTGACATCCATGGCCGATTGAATAATGGAATAACCCGGAGGGGTAACAGGTAAAGGACCAACTAGATCAATACTAAGTGTAGAAAACCTAGCAGGAATATGAGGTGTAGACAGAGGAAAAAGATTGGCCCTGTTTGCAGGTTTGTGCGCTGGATGGTAGCAAGGATACCAGGATGCCCTGCCAACGGATCATCATGGTTCCAAGACAAGACAAGCTGCTGTAACGAGACAGGAAAAACCAAACGAGGTTCCTCATCTTCGGTCATAGCAAGGATTCGGTATAAATAACCGTGAGAGATAAGATATCCTCGTGATTGTCACCACCTGATGCCAAGGCAGAAATGACTCGTTCGCAGTCTGGGTCTTCTAACTGAAGTTTCCAAAATTTGGCCAACGTAAGAGGTTTCTCGTCTATAAGAAACTGTGGTATCAACACAAAAGGCTCAGATTTTCCGGTAGGATGAGAGAGGAGATCCGCAAGAAGATTGAGTCTGCCAGGGATGTGGTCGATGTTAAAAACGAACTGTTGAATTTTAAAGATCCATCTGGCCAGCCTATCCTATGGCATCTTTTGGGTAGTAAGCCACCTCAACGGGCTGTGATCAGTATGCACAACGAACTTGTCAGAAAAGTGAAAGACCACGTCTTTCTTCAAGAGTTCATTTAGAGGTGTGGCGATTTCTGAAAGGTTAGGAATGAATTTTCCAAACCAACGACATGAAGCCAAAAAGGACTTAAGTTGTTAAACAATAGAAGGAGGTTTCATATCGATGATGGCTGGGATCCTCTCCTGATTTGGACTAATCCCTTCCTCGGATATCATATGTCCAAGATATTTAACGTGATTAGTGAAAAAACTGCACTTAACCCTTTTTACTAAAAGATCAATGCGGCTTAGTCATTGCAGCACGAGTTTGACGTGTTCTAAATGGTCATCGAAGGAATCACTGACAATGAGGAGATCGTCCTGATACACTCTGACAAAAAAACAGAGATTAGAGAGCACCTATTCGATGACTTGCTGACAATGTGCAGCCGAGTTTTGTGCACCCATGGGCATACGGGTGTAACAGTATGTCCCAGAAGAAGTCATAGTGGAGAAGTATTTCTGACAATCCTCTGCAATAGGGATTTGCCAGTAACAACTCGTTAGGTCTAATGTAGTCATAAACTTGTTACCCTGAAATTGGGCCAACAAGTCGTCAATCCGAGGAATGGGATAGACTTCAGGAATAGTTATCTTGTTAAGGGCATGAAAATCGGTGACTAATCGAAGTTCGGAAGAAGATCCAGCCTTCGCAACCAAAAAGGAGAAGGCTGCTCATTCAGAAACAACGGGTTTAGCATAACCTCGTTGCAAAAGCGCTTGCACTTTCTGAAAAAGTTGTTCTTTACGAATAGGTGAGTAAGCATAAAGCTTACAAGCAATAGGCCGAGAACCAGGGAGAACATGAATTTGCTGAGGTTCTATCTTATCAGGTCCTGTAGGTTCACCAAAAACAGCAGAATTCTGTAAAAGCAACTCATTGAGCTTTTGTCTTTGTGAAGGAGACAAAGAAGATCCTTAGTTTTGTCGAAGCGAAACGTCAATTTTGGCAAAGTCGTGAACAACGTTCAACATGGCCAAGGTTAACGTATGACCATGTGTTGCAACCAGGATGAACACAATACCCGCGGCAATCATAAAATCCATGCTTAAGAGTATTACCTCGCCTTGATAAGCTGGTATTAAAGTGAGCCGAATAGGGAAAGATTTATCTTGGATGGAGATATGGGTATCCTCTTTGAAAACTTTTTCGAACTGAGGCTCTTGATTCGCAAGTTGTGCGGTTTTAACAGAAGATATCATCCGTGTGCCCAATTCTGAGAACTTCTGCCAGAAGTGTAGTCCACCTACCGAGGTTGATGAAGCCGTATCTAAGATTAAGTTATAAACCTCCCCAAGAATTGTGATGGGAACATGGATGAAATTATCTTCGTCAGCTTCATTACCAGAAAAGGTGGCATTAATTTGGATCATATTCGACTTCATGGTAGTTCTGCCACAGCCATTGGGGCAAGTCAAGGGGTTTACGTTAGGTGTTCCACAGACCAAACAACCAGTGGATGAATCACTATTGGAACCCTTATCGAGGGTGTTGGATGAAGTGTCCTCCCAGGTAGCAATTTTTGTGCAGATGACGTCCTGAGTTGGGGCCAAAAACGTCGAATATTTCGTTTATATTTCGTCCTCTGCTGCTCTGCACCAGTTTCAGCACCTACATTTGGGTGGATAATGTCACGGCGTAGTACGTCTTTTCGGCAGTCCCAAAGACGTCATTTTTCATCAAAAGAAGACGTCATTTTGGCACCTTCAAGGACGACTTTTTTGGTCTGTTTCCACAATGAAAAAGACGTTCTTTTGGCGTCTTAAAGGACGTCTTTTTCGGTCTTCTTTCACAATGAAAATGACGTCCTTTTCGTACCTGAAATGACGTCATTTATGAGACATTTAATCAAAAAATTAAAACAAACGCATTATTCATTATTATTATCATTATTCATCATTATTATTTATTATTCATTATTATTGTCATTATTTATCCCCCAATGTTGTAAATGACACGCATAGACAGAATTAATTTTGAAATAAATTGTTAGCGCTTACCCAGTTTCGATCCTGCATCCTACCATCTTTGGAGACATCATGTTATCCCCTGCTCTATCCAGACTCACTTCTTAAATGGGTCTTTAGATGGTATATGGTTGTATCAATTTAATTTGGTCGTATATGGACCAAAAAATGACGACCTTGTAGGACGTCATTTTTGTATCAATTTAATTTGGTCGTATGAGGACCAGAAAATGACGTCCTCATAGAATGTTATTTTTGTATCAATTTAATTTGGTCGTATGAGGACCAGAAAATGACGTCCTCGTAGGACGTTCTTTTTGAGTTAATGTAAGTTAGTGTTAAAAGTACCAAAATATGACGTCCAAAAATAACGATTTTTTTTTGAACGAAGAAGACCAAAAACGTACCAATAAAAGGCGTCATTACAGGATGTCTTTTTCGAAGCACCAAAACAGTCCTATAGAAGTTCCGAAAAGGACGAAAAAGGACCAAAGGAGGACGTGTATTGCACCAACCGACGTGCAGAAGACGTCCTGATGACGAAATAGTTTGTCATTTTGCTACCTGGGTTGGTTCTGCATGAGGAAGGTTGGAGCTACCAAATAATAGGGTAACGGTTTGGTGTCTCCCATACATCAGTCTCCCAAATCATGCGGCGGTATAGGGTTTGCACTAATAACAACAGAAAGCATGACCGGCTTGGTCAAGAGCATGAGCCATAATCTACATGTATGTGGTTTGGTGGAAATGTGGATATCAAAATGGTAAATCAAAACTTTAAATTAACAGAGCTTTATTCTTGTGACACTGTTATTAAGAGAGGTAAAAGTGCCACACTTACCTTTGCCATATCATATAGTTTGGCACAGGAGAGAACAGTTAGCCTGTCAGTTAGACAGTTATTGATAAGCATTGGTCGCAGTTTCGATATCACGAAATCGGTCCTCTGAAAGGTGACTTCACTGTCCTGCTTCAGAGCTGTGCAGCAAATAATGACGTCTGCTGTGTTAAAAATGTTACAATAAATTTGCACACATGCGCCCTGTTAATAAATGCAACGTTTTTAGACTGATATTGTGCTCCTCTACAACTTTTAAATTCAAACTATTACTGTAAAGTTAATCAATTACAAGATACATTTTGATGACCTTGAAATGTGTAGTCAAGGTCAGTGTGAGGTGCACCACTGGTGTGCCTCCAACATCCTTAACAAAGTGTTAGAATCATACATGGTGTATCTGCATTGCCTATTTAGTTATTCATGCACAGTCATTGAGATGAATAACCCTGTATAATCAATAATGGTACGGCCTTCTATTGTATAGCGAATCTGTAGCAAAAAAGTGGTTCTTTGAATCGATTTCAATGATGAATTTATAACCATTAAACTTCGTAGTTACCTCTTTAATTTGCAAACTTTTTTAAAAGGTCCTTAGTATAAATTTGCAACATTTACTACGTTTTACAGTACAAATTTCCAAAATTATCAAACTTTGTATTTCAAATTTCCAATATTTGAAATATTTCAATCACAAATTTTGAAAAATTTTAACTTTTTTCCAGGACACATTTGCATAAATTCCAATATTTGTGAGGACAAATTTGCAAAACTCTCAACATTTTAAAAAGTCAAATTAGAAAATTGTCAAAATTTTCACATGCTAGTTTGGTAAAATTGTTCGAAATTAACATTTAATAGTAAATTTTGCAAGATGCTGAAAAATTTTCCTTTGTCAATTTTACAAAATCGTGGATAACAAGTGATGTATGTAAATTTAAACGTTGTCTCGCACAGGGATTTTTGTTTAAAAACATAAAATATATGAGGAAACATAGATTATGATTTGTATTTCTACCTTATAGCGGTAGGTGAAATATTTTTACCGGTCTGTATGGTTAAAAAAGGTTGAGAAAAACTGTAAAAGAATTTACAGTTTCTGCATTTTTTTTATTCAGTTTAAGACTTCTGACAACAGTTGAAGTGGATCCTCAAAGCAACGATAAAACAATGCGAAAACATTTGTTGGATTTATGTAAAAGTGACACAAACATCTTCTTGCTGTATGCAAAGTCCGAAGAGGCTAATCGCATCTTCAAAACTGCTGCAGACTTGGGATTAACTGGCAGTAATTATGCGTGGATCTTGGCTTCTTTGACTATTCGCGATTGTTTGACCAACTATTACGACAACAAATGCTCATTCCCAGAGGGAACGTTAGGTATCATAATCTATTAGTACTCGATTCTTTAATCGTTTTTGTTTATTTTTAATGCTTTTAAACTACAGTCTAAGACAGTGGTTCCCAACCTTTTGTGGCTTATCGCCCCTTTCTGGAGGTTGACTAATGGCGCATTCGATCGTCTTACTCTAGAGCAGCTCTAGAGCAGAGCTGTTCCTATCCAGGGTAGCCAGACTGTGCGTATTTTTCACCTGGAGTATCCTAAATGACGTCATCCGTGTTCTTGGCGGTCGAACAGCGTGGAGTGAAGCGGAGCGCGATAAAGCCGCCAATTTCGAATTGCTCTATCAGCTGACCTAACTTTTCGACCTAAGAGCTAGTAATTAACGTCAGATATTGGGCCTCCAATACATTAAATTTTATCAATACATAAAATATTCACAATACCTTTTCTGATATCCTATTAAAATAGTGAAAGTACTCGTGAAAATAGCAGCGATCGGCGTTCACTTGTTTCGAGAAACCGCAGAGGATTTTGGGTAAATATACTCCGCTATGTTGGAGGCAAAAGCTGCTCTAGCTCCTGAGGTGGAGTAGGAAATAGCGCTCCTGAAGCAGGTTTTTTGGTCGATCGAACAGCCCAGTAGGGTGCACGGACTTCGAGCAAGTATACAACAGGAAGCGGTCGAATGGTTTCAGTGTCAAAACCAACACTGAGAGCACACTTTTTGGAGCGATCGAATGCGCTATAACACATCATTGGCGATGCGATACTAACCATATATGGACGTGGCTTAATGCGCATTTTCCACTTAGCCGCCGCTAGTCGCACAGTTGTTACTGGTTTTACGTATAATGTGCCAACTGCCTCCAAATAAGTGCAAATGACAATGTCGTTTATTTTACGAAGATTGGACCATGTATCTGCATGGAGATCCAAGTTCCAATGGATTTTTTAACGATGCTTTAAATTGGCCCAAGTACACACATTCACCAAAAATATAATGTATTCATTGTGTTTGTTATTAAACAAACTGTTCATAATCCATTTGAGCAGAGCTTCACACAGCCACCCTGCATATACAGTAGAGTAATGCACATGTTTAAAAGTGGACATGATTTACAGTGTATAATATTGCTGGAATATTTTCAAACGTAACGACATCGTCGTTTCGCCTCACATGCAGAGGTTCATAAAATATACTTGAAAATGGATTTGTTTACTCTGGGAATCCAGTGAATTGAAATAAACATCGTCAACATGCAAAACTAGTATTGACAAAACATGCTTATTATGATGCTCGTATATATATAGTCGATAGAAAATGGATGTAAAACGTTTGCAAGTGATCAGAAGTTTCTTTGATCGATCCATCCAACAAAAACGAGACTCTGGCAAAGCTGAAGTATTTACGCTTAATTTAACCAAAATTCAAACATTTTTGGGGGACCTGCTGCAAAAGAAACGATGCGTTCGTGCCCTGATTTTATTTGTATACATTCAAAAATTTTCAATATCAGATGAAAACTAAAATGCGATGGAGTGCATGATCTCATGATGCGTGTTCGTACGATGTGTCCTTTCAAAATCATATAACTCTGAATAGATTTCCAAGCACATGGATTTCATCGTTTGGACAAATAAACAAGCATTATAACAGCAATCAATTTTCTTTTTTTGAATTCCACAAATAATGTTGTTTGTCCCCCTCTACTTATAAAATTTATTCATGATCAGCTACTTGCATGACAAACCGCCATCTCTATATAATAGTATCTCTATATGTTTCTCTATATGTTTAATATCATATACTTTTGGTGGACGAATGTCCCCCACAAAAGAGCGAATCGACGAAGGTCTAAACTCAACAAACTTTAATTAAATGGCGAGAAAATAGGAAAAGGCAAGCTATTGAAATACACGTATGCTCTGTGAAGTTTGAATTCGGAATGATAAAAAGAACACAATTTGAAATTTAAGTTTTTTGGCGCACATGTCTGAGCGCATGCTCGAAGCACATACAGGCGCTACATACTGTATAATTCGAATAAAACCGAATTATTAGTTGAGCTAAAAGTCTAATTATTTTCAGGCTGACATGTTACGCGTCGTATTGCTATACTTCGGGGGCTGTCCATATATACTGTATATAGATTTTGTGATGATTTTACTCCATCATCGTCATGAAAATCGAGCATGCATGGTTTAGCCTCGTCTTTGGGAGATCGGGGTTCGAAACCCGGATCGGTTGTCCTAACTTGCATGTTCTCTTCCTAGTTTGAGTTGTGATATATGGGGCGCCTTTAGCTTAGCAGTTGCACCTCTCAAGAAAAATTGTTTCTGTTAAAGAACCCAAAATTTATTGCGATTAGTGATAACTTTTCATATATACCTGTACTGCATGCGTGGTGAGTGCAATGAGGGCATTCCTAACATTCAGAATTGGTGTATTATTTTTACGAAATTTTTCGAGTAATAAATCGCTATACATGACTATTAAAGGGCGATTTTTAACCAAAACAGTTTATATTTTCAAAAATCTATCTTTAAAAATGGTAATCATGAGCCCTTTTTTTAAAATAAAAAACAAACAAAAGAAAAAAAGTTCATTTCGCATTTCCAGCTAAATTTTTCTTAAAAACAAACAAAATTGCTTTTCACATGCATGTGCTTGAAATATATGAATTTATAAAAAGTAAGGAATTGTAAATTATTCAAAATATACCCATGGTCGAATTTCGCATTGCACGAACGAAGAAACACTGAACTTGTTTCCTAAACACAGCTCGTTTCAGAAATTGAATACGTTTCAGTGAACAGCTATCGTCTCATTTTGATGGCGGGCACTAAAAACTCCAAGATGGCGCCACAATAATTCGAACAATTTAACCGCGCAATAATAATAATGATTTTCGATTAATTTCGGGACTTTTATCGTCGAAAAACCCCGGAATTTGTATTCCTGGCCCATATCTGTATATGGTTTATTATTGCGCGGCAGTTAAATGGAGCGTCTTAACATCCCGCGAATTGTTTAGGCAGAATTATAGCAACGCCAAAAATGGATGCTCAGAAGACTTTTAGAGATGAAGAAAAAAAAAACATTTGCCAACGAAAATAAGAGGTGAACATGCAGGTCCATAGCACGCAACATCATAAAAATATGACTATTCAATCCCACGAAATTATACAAACAAGAGCAAAAAAAAGGTATTTGCGCTCAACAAGCTATACGGTTGCCAGGACGACCCATCTCTTTCGGTTGCTGCATCACCGTGGCAACCGCGTATTTCCTGTCAGTTTTTCAGTTTCTCTATAGGGTGGGGGATGATCCCGCACCACCACCACCACCACCGAAGGGAAAAGAATGTTTTCATCAGGCTCCCCCACCCTCCTCCCTCATCCTAAAAAAAAGTTATAAGCTAAAAGCAGCATCGAGGATAAATTAAGAAGGAGGTATTTAGCCATACAAAAACTCACTGGGCTAGCTATACGCATACAAGTATAGGAGAGCCATTCGAATGTAAGAAGTAAACAGAAAACATATTTCGGTATACAGCGAATACGCGTATACCGTACTGCGTATTAAAATACTCAAAAATCAATTCATTTGATGTGAAAAAAAAAATGAACAACACGATGTTAAACGCACCAAATCTAGGTCTAATTAAAAGCTACGCGTCGCATGCCCGGGTGGATTAATCATATGTGGATTTTTTTTCTCGCTCATAATCTAGTGTTTCTGTTTATTTGTATGCATGAATGGAGAACCAAACGCGCCGTGCCGACAATGGATATAGTTTTCAGCACAAGTGCCGTGCTGGTTTGCCAACTCTTCGTTAAAATACGGGGTTGGATGAAAATAGTTTAACCGAGTCTAAAATTTGAAGACAACAGCTTGCGAAACAAAAGTAAAGTAAATATAATGCCATCGTAAAGTTTTGACTAAAGCTTTAACTAACAATGTTTTCAGAAAAGGAGCGTAAAACCTTATTTCCAACTGGTGGAATACGTGCATTTCAAATAGACAAGTGTAGCATGAAACTGAAGAAATTTAGGAATATCTTCATTTTAGAATATTCAATTTCGTACATATACGAGTAATGCTCATTCCGTAACTTGAATAAAAATAAATAACATGTGTTTGAATTCAAAACGTGGAGTTGAAAACTTCTGTATTGATCAACTATAGGGTACGTGTTTCTATACGTGTAGACATTGTAAATGCATTAAATGTTTAGCTTAAAAACTAACAATTTTTAATATTATAGTATATAATGGAATTAATATATAATGTAATATCAATTGACCCTAGAGCATGAATTATTCTCAAATTGTTTGGCCTTCCTCACGTGTGTGGACGTGTTTATTTTTGCTCTCGGATATCTGGCTATATCTCCGTCAAATTTTGGCATCCAAGGCTC
>JAQGAO010003686.1:0-16534 GCA_034697705.1 Ommatoiulus sabulosus | reverse complement strand
ATGGTCGGCTTGTTCTGCAACGTGTGGCAAAGGAAAGAAACAAAGACACCGAATGATTAAGGTTATTATTTAACTTTAAAAATGTGAAATACCAGCCATTGTCCTTTGCAAAGAAACTGATTTTATACCCTAACTAATCTTAACTGATAAAGCGTTCAACTTAAAAACTGTCTTCATTCGATTCCCAGGTATCGCCTCAAAACGGAGGAAGGAGTTGTCCTCATTCGTTAACTCAAGAAAGAAAATGCACCAACAGGAAGTCTTGCAATTAGCTGACCATACACAAACATATCTAACGAGTAACAATTGTAACGTTTTATATCGATCAGCGCCACGAAGACTATAGATAGCATGAATTTCATACCATATGGCATTTATACCTATATTGTATATCTTAGTACCACGCGTTCACGAAGACCTCGATAGTTTCTTCGTAAAATTTTGAGTTTACATGTATATACAAATTAGTTACAGTATGTATGATAAGTGCGTATGAGCACACCTCGAGTCTAACCAGCCTTAACTACACGTTTAACCTTGAGAACAATTAATTTAGGAAAAGCATTTCAATAAAGAGTTCCAATAATTGTTAGTCAAGATTAGGATTATTTGCTCTGGTTTAAATCGGGGAAACCTTGTTAATCATCGAATGATTGGTTTTCGCTCGCCTATGAACACTGCTGTTATTTTACATGTGTATTCCCCATGGTCACACGTTTTGGATAAAGAAGGAGATTCTGTTTGGAAGTCAAATTTACAGGCTGTCAATATATAATGCAAGAATTGTCAAGAATTTGCTTCAGAATTTTTATAATCTCTTTAGGAGCTTACTGAGCCCAAGTATGAAATTTCAATGACATCACATTCGTCCTTTATCTCTTTAACTTATTTATACCGTCCGAGAATATTTGGTTAATTACGCGTTAATACACATGTACACTGAGTTGGTAAATTAATATATATACCTATCCCATTTCAGATATTATGCCATCACTACGTAAAATCCATGTAGGTATGTGACCCACCAAATTGAGATACATTTGTGATGATCAGCTCTAGTAATTTTAATTAATGTGCGTTTGGCTGTAAAAAAAAATGGACATAATAGGTAATTTAAGTGACTGTAAACGAGGCATGGTTGTCGGGGTCAGAAATACTAGTTAAGAGTATCTCCAGTACACCATTGCAGTCAACAAAAAAACAGAACTACGCGACTTCTGTGGGCACAGGAGCATCAAGATTGAACTAATGAGGAGTGCAAGAAAGTCACGTGGTTTGAAGAATCCCAGTACCATTTGTTTTTAGCCTATGAAAGGGTCAGAGTTTGGCATAAGCAACTTGAGGCGATGGACCCAACCGTTTGAGGGACGACAGTGTGAATGCTGTTCAGGTAGCACACCTTAGACCTCTAATACCACTTAATGATGTTTTAAGTAGAAAAACATCTCTGAACATCATTGCGGATCAATTTCACCTTTTTATGTTGTCTGTTTATCCTGATAGAGATGTCTTCCAGAAAGATTGCAGCATGCAAAAAGGCCCACATCATCATGAACTGGTTTCAAGTGCATAACAATGAGTTTGCATTACTTCCTTGGCCTACACAGTCCCCAATTCTGAATCTCATAATGATTTTTTGGGATGAGCTTGAATAAGCTGTTCACCAAACATCTTGGCCACCATCAAATTTACAGTAGCTGCTGATCCTTTGCTTTCCAAATGGCCCAAGATTTCTCCAGCACTTATTGAAACTGTTCTGACGGTTTAAGGTGGTCTAACAGGCTACTATGAGGTATTAATTTGCCTACTCAGTGCATTTATATTCACTTACGATAAAATGGGCAAATAACACGTCTAGGATAGAGAAAATAGTTATAATAGTAATAATCATTACTTGGGACCATTTGCCATTTGGCTACACTTACATGTATACTGTACATGGCCAACTTGTTCGTGAAATAATTGCATGATAAGTTTTTTGTATTTAACATTTGTCTTGGATTTAGTTTTTGCGGTTGATGATTTGGCTGTTGATTATTAAGGATAGACGGAAGAACTTCAGCAATAAACAAAAAGGAACACATTTAGAATGTCTGACATTGTTGAGATGATCACGAGCATGTCACATACATGTGTATGACATCAATATAACAGGAACATGAACTGTAAGGAAGGGCGCCCACCAAGATGACACGTAACACGAAGCGATTAGTGATTGATTTGCAACTTAACTAAACCAATGCAAACAAACATGTTACGGACCAATCATGTGCCATATCATAGGGAACTGTACACGTTCATTATTAATCCCGGAATTTAGTCGCCTATAATGACATTACCTCCAACAATGTTTTATCATTCACTTTCATGGCCATTGGCCATATACAGTATACTAATGACAGGATTTATGATGCGCGCAATTATTAATGGCGGTGTCCACAACTATACTTTTTCACACTACACGATCATTATTAATGTCACTCCTATAAGGCTATGGAAGTATTAATGAACGTGTAAAGTTTGCTAAAGGTCTTGAAAACGAACTTGTGTTCACTCGTAATAAGTAATCAAGTTTGAAAAATGAAAATTATTTGTAAATATGATATCTGATCTTTGCCATTTTAATTTTCAGAAAGTAAATAAACATTATACTGTACGATGAAATTGTCAATGTTGTGATTTACTAGGGCCAAGGTTAAAAGAATTTTTGGACAATAGAAATGTTTTGAAAACACACTTATTGGAAAAGTTAACTAGCCACACGGTCTGGGGTTGCAGGATAAATTCATCAAAATTTTACAATTATCGTCATTATCATAATTGTAATGAATGACGTAATCATCAGAACTTAAACGAAAGAATTTTGATAACTTTGATGATAATAATGTCATTCGTTAATTAAAACTGTGGTGATGCAATAATTTCCCATATGCTCACTTTCCATTTTTGGGACATCCGAAACTCCGTAATTAGGGGAAAAGCGAATAAAAAGTCTGATTCTACATATGAAAAGAATGCCAACAGAAACCAGGAAGCTTCTCAGAACATTAAATATTTTTTTAGAGATTTCTGACAAAATATCCATTATTGATGACAATGCCATCCATAAAAAAAGTAAATTGAAGACCTAAAAATATTAAGATAATAAATAAGAAAAAAAAACATTTTCATAATTAAATATTACCGACTTTAATGGATATCTGTAAGAATTATCACCGTATCTCTTACCATATTAAAGATATTTTTTTTTGTTGGATACTGATTTTACATATCACCCTGTATTTTTGGTTATGAAAAAACATATATATATATATTCTTCATTCTAACGATTTCCACATAAGAACACTAGTCTATATAAAATTATCTTCGTGTTGTTTTTACCGTTATCAAACAATGTTTTGTATATGCCGTATATTATTTCGCTTATTTATCATACAAACTAGACAAACCTATAAATGAGCCTTTTGAATAATAACGCTCAAAATGGGTCAAGCTGTTTTTCGAAAGTCGCATCATTTTTCAATCAGAAAGCCAAAGTCCACATGAAAAAGATATCCTACTACTGACTTTCAGCGCTATGTCGTTAGGGTAAGAACACATAGAATGCTTATTACCGGCGCTTTCCACTCGGCGTATCCTAAATACAGGCTACAGCATGCGTTTTAAATGAGGGCACACACAAAGAACGCTAAGCCGAGCCAGGCTGAACTTACAAGAAGCGCTGATAAGCTTTCAAGAATGTTTGTAACACTGTTTTTTGGAAATCCGAAAGCATATTTGTAAGACCGAGTGGCACTGGCACACAGATCACTATTGGTCAAAAGTGTAGCCATCGATTGTATGCCGCCTATGTACCGTAAAAACGTGTCCCGCACTTATCGTGAGATGCTAATGCGCACGTGGAAGGTCTTACGCGGAATGTTTCACCTATCATAACGCATGCAGTGGCGCCACCAAGCACTCTGACCATCACGTTGATATCATCATTAACGGTGCGCTCCAAAGCTGGAAACAAGAAGAGAAAAGAAAACAAGCAGGAAAGAAGCTGAAAAAAGCACGTCGAAAGTAAGCATTCAGTGTGTGCACCCTTAGTCCCGAAAAGTATCCCGTGGAACTAATGTTAATTTTCGCCACGAGTTACGAACTTTTAAATTGCCCATTATCTCTTTTTCACCAACTCAATTTCTTCATATATAACGGCTATTCTTTTCACTGTTTTTTCCACCATGCATATAAGTGATTTCGGTTTCCTGCTTCCGTTGCTAGTGATTTTTTTTATTGCAAATGGGATTTTGCGTTTTTGTAATTTAAATTCCAATTTAGGAACTTTCTATTTTGCGAATATTTATGGGCTCCTTTTAGGTTCGTAAAAAAGTGAGTTGATTGACTGTATATTGAACTGGTAGTGAAAGATGAAGAAGCTTAAATTTATTACTTAGAAATGCGCAATATACTCGCGTGAGCTCTTGTATATATATACCACATAATCTCCATTAAAAATTCATAAACACGGGTATTGTTCTCCTATACATTCTTCGTTTACGAGTACTGCTAGTGTACAATAAGTATATCGAGTGGTTTTCTTCGACTACAATTGTATATTTAATCCTTTACTCGGTGCATACGCCCTAAAGGTGGATTTCTTTTATTGAGTTGTTCTCGCTGTTGATTTAAAAGTTTTCAGTTCATTTGACGCGTACGACATCTTCATATAAATTTAAATATTTCCTAGGCCATTTTTTTATATCTCACGTAGCCTGAAATGACACGAAAAGTTCCATGACTTACAAAAGCTATTAACCGATGGCTTTGCTTCTATAACCCCGGGCCCCGAGAAATCTTCGAAGACAATTTCCTCTTTTTCGCTACAAATCACGCTCGCCAATGTCGAGTTTCCTATTTCTGTAAAAACTGGGAGATTTTTCAAATTTCAAACTTCTGGATGAGATGACCTTTTAGTCTGCGCTATTTCACTTCTGGAGCCGCGCGTTTCCAGAGTAAAATAAATTGCGTCGGTTGTCAGCTCTCGCATGCTTGAATTTGAATATGGTGACATATCACGATTTAGGTCAACGTCAAAACTTACTTTTTCAAAGATTTTCTTTGTCTTAAAGAAGGCGACAGAAATTGATTTTTTTTCTTTTTTTTCTGCTGCAGTATTTTGTTATAAGGATGATTTATTGGAAAGGTTTTTTTAATGAAATGTTTCAGTTTCAGACAATTAACTGTTTTAAGTGAGCATATTGTACTTAAATGATACGGCATTTTTAAAATAATGAATATATTTTTTTCATTAAACGTTCTACAATTGTTCAGTACATTGTATATCCACGCATGCATTATTTTCAAGTCGAACAGTAGTTCGTATTATCAGAAGTCAGAAAAAATATGATCTCAACAGTAAAAACTATACATGTTAACAAATGTACTCGCTTTCCAGTTCGCCATAACCAACCTTTGTTATTATCCGACGTCATATTTAACGAAATGATTGTCATTATTTGAAAATACCCTAAGACGGGGATGTAAAATTACTTCGTACTATCAGTAATTTTTATTAAACGAGTTTGTCTTATGAGGTTCGTCTGTAATGAGGGAGGATACATTTTTATTAATCAGATTACCGTTCAATTTAACTTTCTTTTTGAGAAGAGATGGCATTTTCAAATTAACACTTATTTAAAATGATAACGTATTTCGACGATTTCATCGTTGCAACTGCCACATTTTATTCTGGACAGTTTAACGAAGCTGTTCCCATGTTTAAGTAACGTTAAAAATACGTGTACAGCATATCGATGCGTTCGTTACATTTTTTTTGTGGTAAATTACATTTTTGGTTAAATTTGAAATCTCAATTTTCCCCACTACGGAGCGTATACATGTCAGAGCGGGGTCAAAAGGACAACGCGCAAGTTGCGTTGATTGGCTTCTGTCATGCACCCACCTATGGGGGCATCGTGCGATACTCATCCAAAATTGTCATTTTTCATTTCGTTTTATATACCTTGGTCCACCACCTTAATAGAGTGTTTAATACATTCTCATAAGTGTCGATGGTGAGTCAGATCGAAATTATTGATCATACTTTTTTCATATTGACTTCATATGCATGGAGATGAACGCTCGGAGGGGACGTCGGGTGGCCCCACCCCCCAGCGTTTTTGTGATTGATTGAGAAGTGTCGCTCGGAGCCACCTTCATTTTCGTCACTTCATAACCAGGAATGCGATGGCTTTTCTTATTGCCAGTTTGCTTTCGAAGAACAAAACCTTCGTTGGTGGGCACCTCCTTAAGGAACGCCGTGAGAATGAGGCTCGGATACTTTTGAATTTCTGTCACGAAGTACAAGTACGGCGTAAAGAAAATACATCGAAATATTTAGGAAAACATCGGCATAAATTAAGACTAATTTGAGGACACTGCGTTAGGGCATGGGCAATCACACCGTTGACGCGCTGCCCTGCAAGAAATCGATATATTATATGAAAGCATTTCCGTTTTTAAAGTGTTATACAATGTACTCGGTTCTGAATAAAATTGTTAGTATGAAATTCAATTACGAGCGTGTAATACAATGTAATAGAGAAACTACGAGTAAATTATTCAATTATAAAGTAGGGATTCATCTTGACCAAACATGTTCCTCAAAGACAATGCAATTATATTTTGCCAGTATTGAGATGAAAGTTTCTAGTATATAAATTTAATTTTTATCCAAAGATGTCGTGGCTCTAATCTTTAAAAAACCGGTTTTATAATGCGTGTAAATGATGTTCCTAACTGTCTCCGTGCAGTTATTTTGTCGTGGTAAATGCATAAAAGTTATCCACAATTTGTTTTATGAGCACTCATGCGTGCCATCTTTGGGGTAATTCGCCGAAAGGTTTTTGGAGGTTTTGTCATATTGCAAAACACAACTAGTGACACAACGTATTCCCCCCTCCCCCATTCCTCAATCTCCATTTGGAGATAAAGCAAGTTTTAATGCATTTCACCCTTACGTCGAAACTATGTCAAATTAAGATGTGTCCTTTTTGCTTAATATACTGCATAGGGCTCATTTTGATTGACTTAACATTGTCTTAAATCAGAAATTGAATTTTTTTGAGTTGTGTCACTTCTGAGACTGGGTGTGATGCTATTCATTCGTTAAAGCAAGCCATGCACGTATGCAACTCGACTTGGGCACTCGAAGGCAATTCTATGTTTATCCAAGTGAAGGAGGTTGGTGCATTATGCGTCGTAATATGGGTCTAAGGGAGTCCTTTATGGATTTTCGTATAAAAATGTATTCGTCGAGAGAGTGAGAGGTCCTTTAAGTTGACGATGAAGGAGCATTTATTGCCGGCTCACGAGTTCATATTTCAAATAGACTTGTCATCGTCTCGTTTTTTTATCTAATAGCGTAACGCGGACATTCGGAAATTAGAAATAATGATGGGATACTTTCGACCACTTTGTCGCTCGTCGCACATTTTGCTACGGTAATGAATGGCCCTGTCGTCTGCCATCTTTTATGCTCGACCGGCGACGTCTGACCGCTGGCCAGCGCCGCACCGTGATGTCCACTTCGAGCGAGTGCAGTACATGCAGGCACATGTTCAAATAAAGTACAATTCTTCAATTGTAGCTGTTTTTACGAAATAGTTTATCCCTATGAATTTAAGAATTTCGCGTTACAACTTATGTTTCAAAATGTTTTGAACTATTGGAAATAAATAAAAAGTTGCATGTCATTATTTCCCCTTTTTAGAATGTTATCTTTGTTGTTAACAACTGCGAAAATCGAAAAATATGCGTATTCCGAGATGAATGGAAATTGGCGATTAGATTTTTTCGCAATTTGACTAAAATATGACTTTTGAAATATTGTGGAATTTTTTCTCATAATTGGCATAAATGGCTTCTTAATTTTTTTTCTTTGTGTTTTTCTTTCAAATGTCGATATATCTTGCGGTAATGTTTTCTTTTTCCCCAAGCGTTTGCGGTTCACATCGCACTGCGGATTATCCCGACTTCCCAGAATAATCGTGAGTCTATACGCTGTGATTGCACTTTTGGAGTTGTTGAGATGCGATCTGGCGGGGGATCATTGCGTGTCTTAAAATTTGAAAAAAAAAATTCGGAATAAATATACATATTAAAAGGTATCTGGAATATCAGCAGATCGAGTACGCTTTGAATAGACTCAGTATAAGATCAAGCTTTGATCAACGGGCTGAATATAAGGAACCGGGTGACACGCAACTAAAAAATGACACTCGTGAATGTTTTTTCCCGTGTTGATATTTCCGAAGCTGTAAATCTTTCCAATCGTAAATTCGTCTAAACATTTCAATCAATTTCGAGCTGTCTTTCGTATAGCCGGTATATGGAAATGGTCGATACGATTTTGACTAAATCAGCAGAAGCTTTTTTTTCCACTTGAAAATTGCGCAAATTCCCAGTGTATATTTTAGTGATTAGGCTTATCCATCTATCTATCGAAATTGGGTTTTTGAAATTGTCTTTTTCGCCAACTTGTAATTCTTCGTTTTAAATTCAATCGATAAGGGCATTTTTCCTACTTTATCCCTTCATTTCTGCTCTCGATCTCATACCCATCGATCGCCATTTTTTTCTTTCTTTCGTTTTATTTTTTTTTATCAAAAATCTCGAGGAATCGTCTTCATATATCGAGTGAATGTATCTGGCAACACGTGGCGCTTCCCCAACTGTTACCGAACAATTTCGTATTAAGTGGGCTCAACTCTGAAGCGCTTTCGATGTGACACATTTCGCCAAAAATTGGAAAATAATATAAATTTATGCGGATTTCATTGTTAAGCACTTTAGCAAATCGCAAAGCTCGTGTTTTTTGTTGGAAATCATACATTGTGCCGATTTATCCGATGACCATGGACATACATTCGCACGGTGCAAATTAACGTCATTTAATCAGAAATGACCAGAAAAATGTTTTCGTATTAGCAGAACTCAGACAAAACGTGATTTCTACTACATGTATAAGAACTAGTTTTATCGAAGTTTGGATGAAATCCTACCACACGAATATGAAAGGGAACGTGCTGTTACTTTTATACTGGAATTTCCCGTTATAACGAACCTTTTATCATATTGTCTAAACTTCGTTTTAAAGTAACATAGCGCGAATGCCCATGAAGTCGAAAATGCGTTCGTTTTAGCCGACTATTTGTAATACCTGAATTAGAAGTTCGTCCGTATATGAGTGAGAACACACTGAATGCTTATTGCAGGCGCTTACCACTCGGCGTACACTAGTGCCACCAAGCGGGATAGGAATGCGGCATGCGTTTTAAATGAGGGTGCACACAGAGAAAGCTTAGCCGAGCCAGGCTGAGCTTACTAGAAACGCTTATAAGCTTTCAAGAATGTTTTAACGGTTTTTTTTGGAAATCTGAAAGCAAATTCGTAAGACCCAGAGTGGCACAGACCACTATTGGTCAAAAGTGTAGCCATCGATTGTATGCCGCCTATGTACCGTAAAAACGTGCCCTGCTCTGGTCGTGAGATGCTAATGCGCATATGCAAGGTTTTACGCGGAATGCTTCACCTAGCATAACGCATGCAGTGGCGCCACCAAGCACACAGACCATCACGCTGATATTAGCATTCATTGTGCGCCCCAAAGCTGGACACAAGAAGATGAAAACAAGCAGGAAAGATGCTGAAAGAAGCACGTCGAAAGTAAGCATTCAGTGTGTTCTCACCCTATAGGATGAGGACTAAAAATAAGTTCGTAGAATCATAAATTCGCATAAATACATGTGATAGCGAATTAAGCTTCTTAACGATGGAGGTCCGATGTACATTGTAGGTTGCCATGCTCGATATGAAATACGAATGGCGGAATTCGAATAAGGACGGTTTCCTACTTATTTCGAGTTGTTAATGATGCCTTTGAAACGTGGAATATTTGTGCCGCGCATTGATTCGTGTATATATATATAAAAAATAAGTTGAATAATTAAGCCCGCATGTTATGCGATGCTGATTTTCTTTTAAGTACATTGTTTGCCCTAGCTTTAAACAAATCTTCGCACTCCTGTTCCCCTTTTAGGTATTAAAGGAGAGGGGCTGCGTTTCTTCTCCTAATTTCCTTCGTACTTCTCTCGTATCCGATTGCGCGGAGGGGAATTAATGAATCCAGTTATGGAAATGAACTCGGTTTCCGTCACCAATTTAATGAATAAAATTGGCAGCTTCGCCTTTCTAATGTTCGCCGAATTTCATTCACTCGAGAAAACCGAGAAAGAAACAGATATGAAAATACCGAAATAAAAAATTAAACGGGAAATGCGGTATTCTCTGAAGAAATGAACGATGAACATTTTGTCTCGTCGTCGTGCGGCCATTCGCATAACGCGAACGCATTTTTTAAAAGTTTTTACTTTTCAAAATGAAAAAGTGAAAGAAAAAATTGCGAGGAACAGCTTTTTTCCACGTGCAATTATAATGATAGAGATAAACCTTGACATGAGTAAATATAGTTTTCCTAACAAAACACCCGGGCTGGGTACACGTATACAAAAAGTATGCGAAAATGTTATAATAATACGGTAAACTCCGAATATGGCCACTACTGTTTTTTGAAATCTTTAATTCCCTTAAATAGAGCGGTGTTTTTATTTCATTTGATTTTTTTATGCTCCGAGATTTTGTAAAATTAAAAAAAAATGCGGTTTTTGTATTTTTAAAAGAATCAATTTTATTTAAATTGTTGTCAAGAAATTATAAAATTAATGGACATCTGTTTATTCTGTTAAACGATATACACGTATATGTTTAAAAAAACAAAAAACATTTTAATCCTATTCTCGCATAGGATGGAAATGCCAAAAATACGTATCCCTATCGTAATAAATATTGTTATTATTTTTATATTTTAAAGTATTTGAATACCATCAACACCAAGTATTTGATACGTAAAGTATCACCATAAAATACTTAAAAATATAAAATTAATAACTTGTTGAGGTTAACGTGTTGCCTGTAACCTGCTCGTTATTTTTGAATAAACATTCTTTATTATTATTACGACCTTTTACCTTTCCACCGCCGATATACATATTCATGCATCAAAACATTAGGATAACTAATAGTAGAATTTTCTTTTTCTTTTTTTATATTAACCTTAAGAAATTTCTAAAAAATGATAAAGTACACTCGAAAGAATGAAGGCGTTTTTCAGAGGCGTTTGTGTCGTTCATTTTGTTTCCCTCGGGTTGCGTGCTAAAACCAAATGAAGAAAAATGCAACCATTTTAAGGCTGGCAGGCACGCACAAGTTGAAAGGCGAGACAAAGTAGGCTTCGTTGAAAGGTTAATGAAGTCAAAATTGAATTTTTATTAGCGAAGATGTTCGTCTATAACTCAGCTTATTTTCCACTTTTATGGCATTTCTAATTGGTCTTATAATCATTTCGGAGGGCTTGTCGAGTTGCTTCGGGCATGCTAACATTCACCCTCGGCTCTCGTTTTTTTAAAATGATGCCAGTCTATTATCGGAAATAAACATGAAAAAAGTTAATGAAAATTTATTTTCGCACTTCATATAAATATTTATAACGCGCGTTTCATTCAGTTTCACCGTTTACTTTTTTTAAATTTGCCTGCTCGGATTAATTTGAGGCCATGTTTCATTCGCTATTTTTTCTTCTTCTTGGAGCGATTTAATTAATTTGAAGTGCTCTTATTTGCTTTTTCCCCTCTCTAAATTATGGTCGTTATGATATAAAATTCCCCGTTTATAGTCAGGATGCGCTAACTCATCCGCGTACTTTATAAATTCAAAATTAATTCGTTTAATGTGCTTATTGTAGGTTTTGCATTATGCAGCTTGACTCGGTTCAACGCTGAAACGTTGTTAGTTTGGCTTAAATAAACGTTATTCTGCGCATATTTTAGCATATTTGGTCTCGGTTTATTTTCGGTACATAGTATGCTACAAAAAGGACTCGGAAAGGGCGCGAACATTCTCTAGTTTCGATAAGAAGATTAGTTCAATTTCGTGACCAAACCAATTCGATATAAGGCCATTGATTGCAATAACTCGCCATAAAAGTTTAAAAAAATGATTTTTAACAGAATAATTTAGTTTTAATACATAGCAGCTACATTAAGCTATACGTCCACACTGGAGGATACACAGAGAAACGTTTTGTTTCTAATTGCTGCCAGTTGTTTACAAACTGTTTGCATATTTTTATGTTTCCAGAAACAACTGCAAACTATAAGCAACAGAAGCTTCCTCTATGCTTCCTCCAGTGTGGCTTCACGTTTTCGAGGTGAACGTGCGATAACGCAACGTGATTTTGGAATATCAATGGAATTTTTTTAATCCCAAACATTTTACCATTATTTACAGATCTGAATCTCTAATAATGGTTTAGGTACAACATTATTGTATATATTATACATGCATATTAAAACTGCATAAAATGCTTAGATTTGATCACAACTTCGTTTCGTTAGTTTTACTATTCACTGATATTTTGTAATTTTTGTTTTTCTTTGTATAAAAAGAAAGATTAGAATCGAGGAGAAGGCCTCCGTTTTAATTCTATTCATTTTATTTATTTCAAATTTTTATTTTCCGAACCCCAACTGAAAATCCATTCGCGTAAATCTATTTGTTTTGTTTTTTTTGGATGAAATTAAATCAAAGGTCAGTTTAACGTGCATGTATTTTCGTAGTTTCTTCTTCTTTTTTTCGCAGTTTTGAGGCAAGTACTCTTTGCGAAGATACCCGCACTGGCAATCTATCATCTTCCTCATTTCTAAGGAGGAAATGAAAATAAGTTCAGCCATGTAATGAGCTTAGAAAATGACAAAATGCAACGTTAAGCATGCATGGCTGAAAGCAAATTGAAACCATTTAAGCCTCATCTAAGTGCAGCCTCCAACTACTTCGTGATGATGCGCAACGTCTATACGAGCATATACTGTATAGTCGTCCTTTGAATTCTTCGTAAAATATATTTAATCCTTGAATTAATACGAAAAATGTTGGACTGTTTTTTATGTTTACCTTAAATGAATATTCTTATTCCTTAAGTCGAGAAAACACGGAGCAACTTATTGCAAGTTTGCCGACGATGTGATACCGTAGCTAAAGTCGCAATAATTTGCATTCAACGACAGTAAATTTCACGAAAGCGAGTGTCCGAAAACTAATATTGCTTGTTGAGGCTTTGGGAAATGATCATAAAAAGTACAATATGAAACGTAAAATATTCAGTATGTTTGTGTGAAAAAAGGTGCTACGTTAATTTCTTTAAAAACAGCGATACCCTTGATTGAATTCTTATACATTAATTCAATCCTGCCATCTGTACAGATGGTGTCATTTTATGAATTGTGCAATTACAGATAATTCTTGAGTTTAGTATATACATATAATATGCGAGACTTTGTAATTATGGGTAATTTAAAAATGCAGATGAAATACACCACATAAAATGATTAGGGATTATAAAATAAAGCTAAACAGGTCTATACACGAGAAATACGTACTTTCTGTTTTAGGATTTTTACTCAAATTAACTAAAAAAAACTAAGTAAACGTGAAAACTTAAGAAATTGATTGAAAAATTAGAAATATCTTTGGACCGTTCGAGCACCTGTTGACAAAATAACGCAACCTTGGAAAATATCATCTTTCAGAAATCAATAGTAGTTCTCTTTCAGGGGTTCAGTTCAAAATTGAACCTTTGCTGAACTAGGTTTCATGACTCTTAAGGGCCGCGTATGAAGCAGCTGTTGCATGCCGGGAATTCTTCTTGTAATTGCCTTTTGCCTGAGTGATCAAAAGACCTTCAGACATTATTAGACTTTTAATACTTCATGGATACATGATTATATTTAATTCCTATCATTGATGGAGCCTGATGTATAGCCCCAGTCTCTAATAATCTCTCCAAAATGCTAAGTTTCGTTGTACGGGAGGAGTTCGCGTATATAATACGAGCCACCTCGCGACGCGGACGAATGAAATATTGTTTGAAGTACTGCTCGTAATATACACTTGATCTTTGAAGAGATCTTCACGTTTTACGAAACGTACTCCCATTTTGCATTATTGATTTTTTTCCATCCTGGCGCCCTCTATGTTTAACCTTAGTTTAAGGCAAGCATGATGAAGCGCTTTTTCCATTATGCGTGGAAATACGCAGAAATAAAACAAACGTTTCTTGCTTATTAATGTACGATTACAACTAAATACACGTGTTCTAGACACGTGTAGCAAAATGTTTTGTAATACTGTTAGTGTTTATGTACAATAAGTAGCTAGAACGTGTCTTGAACATATTAAAATACATTAACACTTAATTTTAAAAGTATTCGAGAGTTGAATTTAAGAAAATTTATTCTTTCAAAATGATCGGAATTTTATCTTGAAAAAACATCTCGAAACTTGTTTTGCCACTATAATTGTGCTTATATTTTTATACTAAATTTTGGAATCGCACATTTTTTGTTTGTTCTTAGGAAGGAAATTTGAACTTTGTTTTTTTAAAATTTTGATTAGCCGTGAACTAATCATGATTTTTTAGCTTTTTTCGATTATTAGAAAAGCCGGCTTTTCTATTGAGACAAAGAGAAAAACGCACCCAATTATCTTTTTATACTCTTGGCAAAAATACTACTTTAAAAACCAAATTGGTAGCGTACGCGCTCATTATTTCTCATCATGTTTCAGAATTAATCTTTTTCTCTGCTATCAATATTTCATACGGATCTCGTATCTCAATTTGCATGTTGAAGAAAGGCTCTCGATGACGTATACATTTTTTCTCCCTGGTGTTTATTCGAAAAAAAAAACACATCAGCGAGTCTTAACAATCGTTTTAAGATCTCTTGATTAAAGTAACTAGAGATGGAATACACGAACACGAAGGAAGTGAAAATAAGTGGCACAATTGCAGGCTCCTATGCATATGATCAACTCGAAAAAACAGACACATATCGGAGGCGATCATGTTTGAGTTTAAGGTAACGTTTGCTGATCGAGAGCCATGCATTTTGTCTGCGATGGTAAATTTCAAAACCCACAGTGATATGAATTAATTCTTAGACGAATCTCAAGCAACGTCATATTTTTTTATTTTAAACCGATGTTCGTATTATCAGAAATCGGACAAAATAAGACTTCAACGTTAAGAACTATGAAGTTTCAACGAAGTTTGGATCAGACCCTACCCCACGAATATGAATGGGAAGGTGCTACAACTTGTATCGGGGAATTTACCATTATATATAGCGTACATTTATTAATATTTCTTAAAGTTCGTTTTAGTGTAACAAAGCGCGAATGCTCGGACACATCAATAATTTTTTCGATTTGGCCGAAAATTTGTAATATCTGAATTCGGAATTCACCTTTAATGAATAAATTGACATCGATCGCCCAATTAGCACAGGGACTGGAAATAAACTCGCACTATCAGAAATTAGTATTTATATATCCTTTAAGAAAATTAATTAAAAAACAATTCGTTGAAAATTTGAGGAGCTATAGGTTATTATGTCCCTTTTATCACTTACTAGATGTTAAACCCGGCTTTGCCCGGGGAAGATAAAAGAATTCGGAAACACTCACCTTGCGGCCTTACCGAAGCAAATAGCAAAAAAACCCAAAAACATACAGAGCCCAGTACCGGAAGATTATTATTATTATTATTTTCGTTTTGTACGCGTTGTGCGTCATCACGTACAAAACAAACAAAAAAGAGAAAAATCTTCTGCTACGGTGCTCTGTATGACACATACATACGTACGTCTCTTCTTTATATACATAGATACAGTAATCGTGCATGGGGCTAGGTAGGCCTACAGTTTGTGCGTCTACATGCTGTCACGGAGATTCAATTAGAATTTTATTTATTTTCTGCTCATAAAGGACATTTTATACTTCATTACTATTCTCCATGCCGCGGCATTTAATTGTATCTATAATTGTTTCCATTTTCATCTTTGCGTTCATACTCAACAAAAGGAGGTTTCATCGAATTTTTGATATGTTCATTTCAGAAAGCTCGTTTATTTTTAGGCTCTTTTGTCTATCCGCTCGACTGCTCTAATATGCGTTGACTTGTTTTCAGCTAATGGTTCTAAGCTTCAATGTGAAACTTATTTTGTTTATTCGTGACAAATAAAAAGCGGCGGCGAAATGAAAAAAGGGAAAAAAATTGTTACTACCCACATCTCTTTCAAAAATGATTAAACGGAATTTTTTTTAGATGTTTCAATTGGTAGTTTCTGTAAAATATACGTTCGTATCGGTAATTTTACTTTTAAAAGGATATTTGTTCCTGTTAGAACGCGTGAGTATCTCTTATAATTATTATCATTTTAGCAGGATGGCCACAGGTCAGGGAAGCCAGGGAAGTTAGGGAAAAAAATCGTGGTCAGGGAAGTCATGGAAATGTCAGGGAAATTTGTGAGTGGTCAGGATAAGTTTCCCAAATAAAAGCAAAATGCTGTCCCTGCACTCAGTCTGCTAGCAGCTC
>JAQGAO010003685.1:0-16536 GCA_034697705.1 Ommatoiulus sabulosus | reverse complement strand
TTTTGCATTGTTTATGTATTATGTCTCTAGATGACATGACTCTGTTATTAAGTCTGCCCAGCGCATTGGCGCTCTGTGTAACAGTGCATATATTATTGGCCCCAAGTTTCATGTACAAACCCCTAGTTGAAGTATAGCTTATCCTCAGTATGGAGGATACAATAAAGAGATTGCCCTGTAGAAGCTTGGTTTGTGCTTTTTCCCTCTTGGCCTTAAGCCCTGCCTAGATCCGGACGAGAAATTCGTTACAACTCAAAAATGATAAAAAATTTTAATGAGGAAGACATCATGCATAATAGCATGAGGTCTCCATCACAAAATACAAAATCAGCAGGTGTTCCGTGTGTCACACCTAAACAACCTCGTGCATCAGCTGATTTTTCTAGTCACACTGAAAAAACTGATTCGAAAATTTCCGGACATACTCGAAAAAATATTTTGGAAAGTTCCGAATTGAATCCTTTGGATACGGGCCACAATCAGGCTGAGATCGCGAATAATGACCCCAGTGGGAATTATTGCCAACTAATTAGATAGTTTCAAATAGCAATAAAATTCAGCAATCAGCTGTTTCCGAAATTACAAAAAACCAACCCACAAATATGCGTAATTCTACCGGTTTGACCACGCGTGGACGAGCAATTCGTCCTTCTGCGCGTTACGTAAATGCATTTTCTGCACATATTTTAAGGGCTTAAATTTTGGCATGCGCACATAAACATTCAATACAAGCATTTTCGTAATTTGTAAAACTGGCATTACCATATTCGAATCAGCAGGGAATTCCAAATATAATAATGCGCATTTTTCTGGCTAGGAGATTGGCTCTTGTACATTTCAGGGAAGTGGAGGTACGGGATTCTAGGGATCCTATTGCTACCAATTATTTTCAAACCTGTGTTTATAAAATAGTTAGGGCTGCTTGATTATTTCAAAACAGTCAACTTCCATCTTCCATGTTGCCTCATTTTCATGATCCTGTAACCCCCTAGCTTTTTAATAGTGGCACTTTTGAGTTAGATTTCTTCTTTCCACCTATTTGGCCGGAAGAAATCTCGCATGACACTGGGATTGCTTTCGGCGGTGCGTCAGTTTACACACAAGCACCGTTGTCCAAGGGTCGGGTTGCACACACATCAAATCATGATTTAAGGCGACATAAGTCAAGCCAGGAATTCCTTCGACACAAACATAAATTGGACCCTACGCTTTGCCAAATTTGTCCCCAAAGGTTTCCTTCCATTAACAAACACATTTAATTCACACCAAACGGTTGTTATGGCTAATTTGTTACGGCACTGTCAGTAAAAGAATGCTAAAAGAAAGCGGATCGAACACCATAGTGCAACACGAACTTGTCCCTACATAATCTGGAGCTGTCAATGCCGAAAATTTGGGCCTCGAATATATCAATATGGAACAACATGCTCCTTACCTTCAATCAGGATACACTTAAATACAGCTAATCCAACGGTAACCGCGAGTAATCCATTTTTCACATATTTTGGCGCTTTACCATATCCTCCTTTTGACCAAAATTTGGTCAATTGGTGCGTGAGATATGTGCTTCAAGAGACCACTTGTGCCACACCTGAGATGGGTAACGACAACACCGCACTAACGTCCATACACAAGTGCTATCCAGTAAAACATTGGCACAGTTGCATACACGGTGCTGCCAGATGCGACGCGCTCCCATCGCGAGCGCACACATGGTACTTTTGATCTGTGAGGAAAATGTTAACATTACTTGACAAACTGTCTGTGGTACTTTATTTGCCTGTTTGGTGTAATTTTTTATACGGCAAAAAATAGGTGTCCACGGTGGGGCACAGGAAAAGGTGAAAACAATTTGAGGAAAGATAAGCCAGGCTTGTTAGAAAGTTATAACAACCAGAAGCTAAACACAAGTGAAGATCTAGTGTAAATAAGGAATTGTGATCCCTTCCAAAAAAATGCTCCTAGCAGGGAGAAAGCCTAGCCTGTAGAGCCACCATAACGTGAGGAATTAAGGAACGGACTGGTTTTTTGGAATTGCAAGGAGAGGGGCTAGCTTAAAAGTGTCTGCAAAAATGCGCGGTTACCTACATGCCATAACAGAGCGTCCTTTCTAAACGGTCCCTATGACGACCAAACATACAAACGTGTTGCGTTTTAAAGAAATGCCCGTCCCACTATTCGCGCGAAATGAGAGTGGCCCCGAAGCCATGCTATACGAATAATCCTGAAGCCATCCGAATGATTTCGAACCACACGACCACCAGCCAGTCCAAAAGAATTCAAGATGGACGCATTTTTTTTATATACAATATATAGATAATCAGGTACTAATCGATACTAACAAAAATATATTTGAAAACATTTCAAAATCTACACATTTAGCTCACTATAGAACCATAAATAGTTACCTTTTAATCCTTTAATCTTCCCACTAAACATTCTTTTTGCTAAAAAAAACTTATTTTTCAAATCAGATCAAACCCATATTTGTTCCAGATCAAACCTGTTCATCATCATGGACCACTTGCAATATTTAAACAATCTGATGGACCCCTTACAAACTTGTAGGGCAGGCTTATTATATTATTTTTTATTGTTATTATTTTTAACATCTTCGTGGACCCCCAGTACCTAATCCATGGACCTCAGGTTAAGAAACCCTGCCATATTGCATATATTTGAATAATAGTACTTTTAGTCCAAATCAAATTAACAGCACAAACAAAACATAACACCTCCACAAATTATGTTTCCTTTTTAGAAACCTTTATAGGGAAAATTAACGAACTAATGATGTGGCTATTATACAGAGTTGCCTCAGAATATGGGGCTCAACAAAAATCCTTAGGCTAACACTCCCCAAATAAAACTAACATGCAACAATAACATCCTAAAAGTAAAATAATGTCAAAGTCCTTTTTTCCACTTTTCTCACCTCCAGTTTTGGTAATTTGTAATTCTGATCATTTTATGCGAATGTTTGTAACTCATCATATTTATACTGTTGTAGGAGCTGAGTCACCAAAAACAATGTCGTACTATTACCTATTGAGTAGTAAAAAATGGTTACTATAAAAGCTGGGTATAGTAATTCAGTGATTTTATGTAGGGAACCAACTAAATGCTTGATAATGAATAGACAGCAAAAGTCTATTTGCTATTGGGATGGTGGTTTAGCACTAATAAGGTTATTTTTTGTGTGAAAAGCAGCCCAAATTGGGGAAACTTTAGAATCCATGATCGTTAAAAACACTGTTTACATAGAATACTTTTATACTCGGAACAGATTCAGAGGACGGCATTATGGGGCTGTCAAAGGCTTTGCGCTCTGTTCAAAGGTTTCAAGTTTAAAAATAAGAGTCGGGAAATTTTAAGAAAGTAACTAGTAGGAGCATATGTTAAGCTGACAGGAGGTCAACTTTGACTGATCAAGCAAATGCGAGTTTCTACATTTAATGATTTCAATGAGATGAAGACCATGCATCCCGAGGATCGGAGACACCAGACATTTAGTTTTTTTTAAAGACTTAACAAAACAGGTTGCACTGCTGGGCAAAGGGAGTACTTTGATGTGAAATGCCCATGTGGTGGCGGAGTTAGATATGACAGATAAAATGCCCTTGGATGTGGAAGAGTGTTTGGTTCACCCGCAGGGCAGGACACACTCTGGGTTTGAAAACGTGTTACCGGAGAATTCTAACATTCTGACACTCACTCGGTTTCTCAGAGAAAGTTTAGAGGCCTTGTAGATCAAGAGGGGTTCCCCAGTATGCCACATCTGTGGAGTGCTCCTATTTTAAGTTTGTTAAGGAACTGTTGAGGGTATTGCTCAGAGACAATGATATAGACCAGTCAATAGAATAGGCTTTAAAGGTGGGGGTGAGGAAGTCACACCAGGCTTCTAACCAGGCAGTGGTATCGGATATTCTGGTACTTGAGGTGACCACTATTCAAGACCATCTGTATGCGGCATATAGTAGCTCAACCCTTGATGGTAGGAGAATCTTGTGTAAATGACCATTCTCTTTTAGATCAAGTGAGAAATTACTACTTTTTAGAACAGGGAAAAGCTGACTGTCACACTCATTGGAGGAGGGTTGATCCCTTCCTGAAGTCCTTATACTTGTCAAACACTCAGATGAGGTGGGCTGTTTAATCTTCCTTAACGGAGACAGCGAGCGGTCGGATGATGCGAATTGCACGTGGAGAGGTGGTGGAGAATAGAGGAGTGAAGTGTAAATGTCTAGTGAGTTGAACCAGAGGTTTGGAGCCATGTCTTGTGTTTTCTGGCCGCTGCCTTTGGAACCTGGAGGGGAGCTACTGGCAGCGGTATGATACCGGCAAAAGAGGATTCCTCAGTGTGGGGACTAGCCCTATTTGCTGGATAGGCTTTGACAACTCTTTAATAATAAATGCCATTACTTTTTCTGCGAAACATGACTGCTGACACTTGAGCTCCGGACCTGCTGAGGACTCATGCACGTTTGTAGGTTTGCAGAGATCAGTATGAATAAGGAGGCTCTGCATGTTAGGTAGTGCGTAAAGATATCTTTCTCCATAACCAGCCGGGGTGGTGGCAACTTCGGCTGCTCATGTCTCCGGGACATGACTTTGGGAGTTACAGTAGATTTGTAGGGTAGAAAGTGTTGGAAGCCAGCTCTTCCTTTGGAATCCATTTAGCCTGTTGAGGCTTATAGTATACGAAAAGCTGAGGTGGCCAAAGTTTTTAATTATTGTTTTCCGCTAATACTGCCTGGTGGTTAACCTTTTAATCCCAAAGAAGGACGAATGTCTTTGGTCCTGTTATGGATTTATATAAGTGTTGTCTGCAATTAAGCTCTTTAAAAATTCTTGACTGCTTCATTAGGAGGGATATCCCTTATATACTAGTGAATAAGAGATTGGACTTTGGGGGTGGAACTTGTATTTAGTTAATACAAGGTTTTAGGAGCTAACCTTAATAGTATTTGGAGGTTAATAATTAATTAAAGGTCCTGTGTGGGTTATAATTACCATTACAGAGTGAACTTGGGTAAATTTTATTGTAAAGCTGAGTCTATATTAATACTTGTATAAACTATCTTTATTGCACGGTGAGTGTTGGAGTTAGGGTTCTCCCATCAGCGAATTACGACCTGTAATATTTGGTACCTGGGCAGCTTTGTGACATATGTCCTGTGGATTCTCTGATTCGTTTTTTGGGTAAACCTGCTTTTTTGAATCGGAATATTTAAGCCGAAACCCAGGTATATTGGAAGTCGCGGGGCTTGGTGTTGCCGGGACGGTAGAACCTAGGGGTTTACCTTAGAATAAATACACATTGTTCTGATGGATCAATTTTACAGGGTAGGGTTTACACCCCCTCTAATGAAAGAGACGTACCTTGTTCAAGTGACCATGGTCGGTTTAGAATGAAAGTTTGCGTTAGGCGAGAGTTTTTGGGAGAAACTTAGTTTGAGCGACTAAATTTTAATTTTTATAGAATAGTGAACAAGTAAAGTAGAATATGGGGATAAAATGATCAGTTCAAGGAAAGCTAATGGTCGTTTCTTTTTCCAAGAATTCCCTTTTTAAGGTTATCCCTGGGATTTGTTGCTAAATGCTTCAGAAGGAAAATTATTTTTACCATGGCATGAGCCTATTACAACAGGATGTCTGAAAAGGACCATATAGTTCATAGCGAGTACCACGGAGATCTTTGGATGGAGCAATACAAGAGCTGAAGTTTTATCGCTACTAGCATGAATTTTTGGCGAACTTACGCTTGTTTTCATTTTTATAAATTTTTATATTTTAATTGTTACTGATTTTTAATGAATATAAATTCTGAGTACTGCCTTATTGAAAGTAGGGTAATTCCTGAGCAATAAACTGACCTCTGCCATATTCTTTGGTTTCTTTTTCTATTCAATTTGGCCATTTTGCCACAGTTCTGCAGACATGTCCAAATGGTTACATCAGGGTGGCCACAGATAAAGCAATATTTAGACTTGGCAGCGTTGACTTTGTTCTTATTAGAACTTTGTGCATAAGTGTGGTTGCCTTGTCTAACTGTGATTTATTATGTTTTAAAACCTTTTTCTTTTGGAAAGACATTAGGATTTTCGTGACTTCATGGTGAACCTTAAGTTCCATGGACGGGGTGATATAAGGAAAAATATACTCATAGTGCTGATCCCAGCGAAAGTGACCCCTTTCCTCTCGAGAAAGATGTTTTTCAAAAGAATTGATGTTTAATTTCATTAATGTATTGCTTTGTTTTCTGTTTAGAACATTGTCAGGGCGTCTGCAATGGGAAATTGCTAATAGCAGACGTCAAGGGGACTCCATACAAGATTTGGGCATATCTTGCCAAATCTATCCTATAAGTGGTGCCGCATAGTGACAATTTGTGGCAACTTCCCTTGTTGGTTCTGTTGTATTCCTGGCCTGCTGACAGCATGGATGTTTTCTGTCAGGCTTTCACAAATATGCAGTATGCAAGTTTTGTTTAATGAGAAGTTGTTTAGCCTCATCATGTGCTGATTGAATGAACCTGCTCTCCAGGAAATAAAGCTTTTAAAAGGCAAGAAAATGAGTCCTTTTTTGTCAACATAGTGTCATGAATAAATTATTCATGCGGAATGTGTTACGCGGATGGCGTAACACATTCCAAGGCGCAGGAGGCGCCAAGCATAGTAAAAGGTCACATTTCAAAGTTAAGGTGTCAAAGTGACGCTAGGGGTTTTTATGGTACTTAAAGGGAGTGAGAATAATACTCGTGTCAAATATTGTCTTGTGATTCGGTGACCTGTTGTCAGTGTGGGAGTCAGAGTTGGGCCAAGGCACGTTGTGATTATGTTGATCCTGGAACTAGAGTTGTGATCACTAGGAGGATGCCTGTTGCGTACAAGGTGATATGTTTTTTACGCTTTTGATATATTCTGTATCTTTCCTTTTATATTTGGAACTGGGACCGAGGGGAACTGCTCGTAGGCGACCCAGAACTCGACCAGTCCAAAGTGTTTATGCAAATAGTGTTGTGTATTGCGATCTTGTTCAGGCTGAATGTACCTTTTGCCACAAGGCGATGTTTCTCGCCCCGATGTTCATGGGGCAATAAAATATTGGTTCCCAATTGTGCTAGTTTGTTCCTTGTGGGTGTTTTCGATTCTCGGTTTACTCTGGTGCTGTTAAAATTAGGTCACAGGACCTCATTACAATACAGTAGAGTAGGAAGCAACATTGACCACACCCTGGATTGGAGTGATGTTTAAACAGCAAGGAATTCAGGCCCATGAATGTACTGAACTGTGAGTTGCTAACTATTTCTAGCAAATGTTCCCAGCACCTGAACTGCATACTATCAAAAAATGCTTTGATAAAATCATATATAGGCACAAAGAAATAGCGTACTTCTCAAACTCCCCCAAATTTGAGATTACAAAAGTGATTAAAATTTAAACAAGGATAGAGACACTATACATTGAGAATCCACAAAAAGGGAGAACAAGGTAGAATCCTAAACGATAAAAGGAAAATTGTTTGACGTAACATGATGTAACAGATCGAAATAACGAGTGGCAGGACCAGAATAACAACTGTGAGGCTGCCATAACAAAGTAAAATGGGAAAACATGGCAATTTGCACATAATAGGAATATGCTCACCCGGTTATTGTTAAGCACAGGATTAAGACACGGTCAGGAAAGCCATGATCTATTGGTCATAAGAGAGGTTCTCCAAATCTCAGTCCTAATCATCCAAAGGAAATGGCGGACACTTGTGTTTGGACCCAGGAATCCGCAGACGCCATGTTGGTTGAAGGCACACTCTGTACAGCTAACTGAGGACGTCGGGGCTCCATACGGCAGTAAGAGCGTACTGAAGTTGGTCAAACGTAGAGGTCATCATGCTCTTAAAGTGACGGTTCGGATAAAATGCCCAGAACAGCAATCGGTGGTGCAAAGAATGGTGTGATGGGAAAAGTGATGGGAGGATCGGCAAACGACAGTTTGGGCGATTAATGCCGGACCGCGTACTCCGAAGCAGAGAAGCGAGTTCAAGAAAAGGCGTTAGAGCCACCGCTGCCGCGATCCGCGTTAACCCTAACTGGTAGGGCGACGGGATGCAGCTTAAAAGTGAAAGCGGCGAATGCTTGCCCGCTTACCCCGTAATAGCGGTTGGAGCGATGTTTGCCTCGATGTATGACGGACACGGAATTGTAGATTCCCTAATTTCTTGAGAATTTAGGCCGGAAAAATAAAAATTTGAGGTATATGATGCGATTGCGCATCCACCATCAACCGAGCTGCCATCTTATAAAATGTTAGCGGATGCGTCCGCATGACGCGGCACTATCAAAAAAGTGCCAGGTGGCATTGTTGGTTGTCTAAAAGTTCTGGAATCGAATTTGCATCATATGCAAATTTGGTGCTACCATAGTTTTGTGGTGTTATACAGTTAGGTGCAAAATGGCGGTCCCCATGTGCAGCAACACATTCCCATAAAACGGATTAAAATTCGCGGGTGTTTGTGCATTAAACTGGTAACCAGGTGGTGGAACGACAGGTGAATTTATATTGGCAAGTTGCACGATGGATTTCCATGCATCAAATGTTCAAAATCCTACAGGACATACATTGCTTACATTTTTGCTGATAATACTGCAATAGACTAATGGAGACTACATTGCACTAAAAGGGTAATTGGCCCAATACTATGGTGAGGCATTTGCAATGGCCGATTGGATCGGATAAAATTGAAAAATATAAAAATTATGCATTGGATATGATGGTTGGAACCCATGGAATGCAGGTATTTAATTATAGTTAGGCGAAGGCGAACAATACGGGGTCCTAGGCCGCACATTATGATCGTTAATAGGAGTGCCTTTAACAGGGGCAGTTGGCACAGAATGTGATAATTGCATCCTGTGAAATTAACGGTTTTTTGAAGGCATATTTACGTCGTGCAGTAATGGAATCTCAAACTGAACATCCGTAAAAATAGAGCGACAAACTTACTTCAGAGGCTGATTTGTACACTCGGAAATGTTGCCATACTCTAAAACTTCTAAAAAGAAGGCAAAATTTGTCTTTTATTTTATAGATACTGTAATTAACTTTAAAAACGATTGGGGGACAGCTGAAACACGGGTGTGACAAATCCATTCAATATAACGTGACAGCAGGTGGCGATCACTTTTTCAGACATTTCGAGTAAACATGGGGGATCCAATATGTTTTGAATTAGGTTCCCGAGCGGGAAAGTTTGTTGGACACCATAATTACCAGGTATTGCATGGTTGAGAGGTGACAAACAAAAGTTGATCACTTTCAATACTTTAATAGTAAATTTCGTTTAAGTATTGCTACCAAAAATATTTAGAGTTCAATTTTCAAATTTATACTGATTTCTTCATATTTTTCAGGATCCTCAGTTGGTGTTGTCTTCAAGGTACGCGCACGAAGAGCCACACAAAGCAAATTAATGAATTAACTTGAATTTATTCTTGCATACAATTAATTTGAATAAAGTGTATAAAATTTTGGAAATTCAGATTATGGTAATCAGATTATGGTATTTCTAACTCAAACACATTGTATATGAATTTGAATATCTTTGGTAAACTAAAAACAAAGGTTTGATTAACAGTAGTTATACGTTTTCTCTCTGGATGGAAGTCTAGTAATCATTCTCTGGCAAGCAAAATGCTTGCCCTTATCTACGGTGGGGTCAGCTTGACCCCACCATAGATAAATTTTCAAAAAAGCAATTTTATTTACGATGCAATTTTGACGAAATTATTGCTCACAAAATTTAGTGAAGCGTTTGAAGAATATTGGGGAATGTTTTTCCAAGCATTTGAGGTTTTCAGCTCGCATATCTACAGTAATTTTTTGACAAAATTGCGCTGGGCGCCAAATTTCGTGCCTCCGTGCGTTTAAAAATGGAGCTCTGCTCTCAGGTTCATCTGTGGATGAGGATTCATTATCAATAATTTCCGTTTCAATTGTTTTAGTAGCTTTTTTAGACGACGACAAAGATGTATTTGTATGACGCGCGCCGTTTACTTTGTTGGTTTTGTCTGACATGACACACATGGCTGGTGCAGTCGATACCAATATGTCAGAGGGGGAAACGCATAGGCTCAAAAGAGAGGAAAAACTTGCTGAATTATTGTTCAAAAAGAACACGAAAAATTAATTTAAAAAAATCTCCGCAGGATATTAGAAAATACCACGTTGGGCACCAGTTGAGAGGTGTCAAAAGTTTATCGCTTTTTAATACTTTAATAGTAACTTACGTTCAAGTATTGCTCATAAAAATGGTTAGTTCAATTTTCAAAATTATTCTTTTTTTTCATATTTTCCAGGATCCTCAGTTGGGGTTGTCTTTAAGGTATGCGAACAAGGAGCCACACAAAGCAAGGTAATGAATAAACTTGAATTTATACTTGTATACAGATACTTTGAATAAATTGTATAAATAATTACAATTAATTACAGTAGTCAAACTAAGTCCACTATGGACTTCTAACTCAAACACAAAAGTTTATGAATTTGAATATCTTTCGTAAACTAGAAACAAAGGTCTGACCGACAAACGTCAGTTTTATACGGCGGGGTCAGCTTAACCCCACAGAGAGACCAGGTTATAGATCGGTACACAGTGGGCATTAATTAGCAAATTCGAAGCTGTTGGATGGACATTATGGTCCACTCCTGGAGTACAAGCGATCATAGCTGTCAGAATAATGTTCGTTGGCTGCATCCTTCTAAAATTTAGACATTCAGAAACATTTAAATGGAGTAAAAATGTAGAATCTTGGAGTGTATCTCTATCTGGATTACCAGCAATATTTACGATAAATTCAGATTTGAATGTTCGAAATTTTCGAATTCAAGCTCGAAATACTCTTTTATTTGATCGTTTCTGGAGCCTTCAAATTGATGTTTTCTTGCTAAGAGAATGACGGCAACTGATGCTGTTTAAAGTGACACTGAGAGGTGACAAATATATATTTATCAGCATTAAATACCTTGTTAGTGATTCACGTTCAGGTATTGCTCACTAAAAAAATATTGTAAGTTAGATTCACAAGATCTTATACTTATGTCCTTGATTTTGTTGCAGGATCCTTGGTGATGATATTCCTTGAATCACAGATGGAGTGAAGGCACAGTAATCACGGTAATTGAGGTTACTTGTAATTTATTCTTACTAACATGGATGATTAGAATAAATTGTATAAGATATAAAATTGATCTAACTAAGTCCAAAAGGACTTCTACTTTCTAAGATATATGAATATAAGTTGTAGAAAATAGATTTGGTAAATCAAAGACAAAGGTTCTCAAATGAGAAGATTTAGTGTAGCATCTCTTGCACTCTTTCTCTCTGAATGAACAAGTACTGACTGGCCTGGTTCTAAAAGTTCTCCTTTTTAAATGGTGGGGTTAGTTTGACCCCACACGAAGAGTAGGTCCTCCAATTAGGAGAGACCCCTTACTTTTAAATAAATTTAAATGTTACCATGAACTCTTCTTTTGCAGCTGCAAAAAATGGTTCACTGCGATGCAGCATTACAATATCGTTTGCATGGCAAGATGAGAGACAAGATAAAAATTGGCACCAGTGTGTTGCTGAGAAGCAAACTACTAGGTGTCAAAACAGATAATATTTAAAGCTGAAATTTGCTACCAAAAGTGATATAAAATGAATTCTGAGGAAATATACGCCACAAAATCCCCCCAAATTTTGACCAAGGAAAGAGGAAAAAATTTCAGAGAAAAATGACAGGCGTAAACAATGAATAAAATCCCAAAATAAATGCGATAAAGAAAAATAAAAAAATAGAAAAAGAGCATGCACAAAATGGGCAAAATTAAAATCCAGGGGAGGAGTACCCCACCTGAAATAAAGCAAAATAAAAGCGAAAACATGCTCACCCATCGACATCAGAGGGAGCTGATGGGATGGAGCCAAAATCCCAACCATCCAGACCATCAGAAATGGGAATGGGGTCTAGAATGGCCACGAAGTGGTCGGTCGAAACCATCGGATCAGGGGACTCTGATGGAACAGGTGTAAATATTCAAGAGTCCTGGAAATCCGAAGGAGAAATGTTCAGTACAGGAGGGTCGGTGACCTCCTGATCGGGAACGGTGTCACTGGAGTTGTCATATAACAACCGTAAAGAGTCATCCGGGGGAAGAGACAGAAATACTGTCCGAGGGAGGAGCAGCAATTGCGGGAGGCACGGCTGGAGGTGCCTCTAGCAGACGACAAAGGCGCAATCTCCACTCAAGTTGAGGAACCACAGGTGAGAGGACTGCGTTGGCGGTGTAGCTTGTAGAACGGGATGGAAGAACAGCTAAGGGCACATCGTCTGCTCCCCGATGAATGGTGGCAGACGACGCAGCTGCACCAGTGGAGTGTTCCCATGACATGCACCCTACCGCCAAAAAGGCGAAGGAAAAACGCGCATGGCCGGGTGGGAGCACCACAGATGTAGCGGGGGAAACGATCTCGTCCGTGGGTGCCACCGTATGATTGGTGGAACCGGAAGTGGTGGATGCAACCGCAGCGGCCACCATGGAATTGCGGGTTACCGTAGATCTGTTCTCTGCCACGCCCGGAGCAGCGAGCGCTCGGCGGATCAGATGCTCGCTGTCCCGGGCAGATACAGGTAATTTTTGGCGTTTATGCAAATTAATTGGAGCATCGGATGCTGCGCGCGACTGCGAACACCCGATGCGCGAGTCAACAAGTAAAAATATCGGGCGCGGACGACTGAGATCGAGCGGCTCGATCTCCACGTGAGCCATCGAAGGAAAGAGATCTAAGTGCGCCTGCGCGTCGCCGCGCAGGTAAGAAGAACTTTTTGGCACTGGAATTGAATGGAAATAAACGTTAGGAGCGACGCGCGACGACGCACAGGCGCCAAAATGGGGGTGCTCCTCGAAAAAAGAAGAAAGCAACCGCTCGATGTCGTCGTCCCCGACCCGATCGACGAAAATGACAGGTCCTGTCATGGCAGCGACATTGGGAACGACCCCTGTTTAACCGGCGAAAGCAACAAGTGGCGGTACAGGTTGAGCGATCGCACAGGTGTCTGGGACGACAGCGGGAGGATCGGTAGTAATAGCGAAAAATCCACATGGTGTGGACGCGCGTCCCACCAGCTCTGATAGATTTACATTGAAATCCGCGGATTCAGCGGCTCGTGGTCCAGGATCCGGAATGTCATTCACAGGTAAGAGCAATTTTGCTCTAGAATTCCATTGATAGGATGTTATAATTGTACGGTTATGTAAAAGGAACCACGCCGAAACACTAGCTAGTGTCACTGCACGGGATAACGTGGCTGGATGTAGGCCTAAATCTGGCAAGGCAACTTCTGGCGGTATGGCAGGCTGGAAGTTAGGATTGGGAATGTGCCATGGAATGGCATCGTTTGGATATAATCGCACAACATCACCAGGAATATCAACCTGATCGGTGGGTTGTAAATCTGGAAGTGCTGCACTCGTTAAATCCCTCATAGGGATAATCGGAAAAATGTCTGTCGGCTCGGGATTTGTGTGCTGATCAGCTGAGACTACTGGAACATGGCGAGGCATTGTATTGCGATCGTTCGACGTTGAATGGGTCCTCTTCATCATAAAACAGTGTGAACCACCAAAAAAATATGAAACAGTTTACCAATGCTGTGGAATGAAATTTGTGTCAACGCAACTACATACTTGATCAATGGAATTTGAAAAAAGTAAGTCATGCATGCCTTGAATAAAGAATTTTTTAAAATTAGAAAGCTTACCAAAGGCAATAGAAACGAGCTAAAGGTTTTGAAACATAGACAACAACTGAATTCGGACTGTTAAGAGGGGCGTAAAATGACCAATGCATAGCCATAAAACTTTGCAAGAGCAGATAGTCATGGCTGATTTGTGCAAGAAAATCGTTTGTTCTCAGGAAATGCCGCCTGCACGTGCATCCTGAACTCATTTTCGGTTCGAAAAAAAATAACATCAGTCAGGTCGATTCTGACCAAGCCAGATACTTGGCCAGAATGTGACTGTCAGACTTAAAAAAACGGGTTCAAATATCGGGGGGGGGGACCATTAAATTGTTTATGTTAGGGAGTAGATATGGACGCATCCTGTGGACATAAGAGTGTAAATTTGGTCAAAAGGGATACACAACCTTTATTCCGCCTTGGAGGGTTCAACTCCGGACAGCCGGTATGATTAGTACCGTGAGTGGTGGCTTGCAGGTATTTCTGGAATTTCAATTTCAAAAATGCAAATGGCCAAAATATTTCGAATCAATAGGTGAGAGATAAATAAAAATGAAAATGAGCGAGAGGCGACAACAATATATAAGAGAGAGAATCCTTTTTTATTAGCGGTCGAATCGATCATACACGTGCCAAATCAATATCAGAACTCTGTAAAACAATAAAACAATATTAAGAATTCCGCAAATGCAAAAAACCTCAAAATATGCAATCAAACGACCGTATCGCAAAGTATGCGGCGGCAATAACGAAATTAGTGCACTTCTTATTTAACTACCGAACCGATTTATTCTTAAATCAAAAACCGATATTGAAAAGAAATTTCAGTTCAACCCTGATTCCAAATTCAAAATTATCGTTCGGATCCTGGTTCCGAATCCCAATCCCAATTAAGTTAATTTCGTTATTTAATTCAATTCAGTTTTTAAGCAAATTTCAAAAATTCCCAAATCGAAATATTAAGATTTCAAAATATCCAAATTTCAACAATTCAAAATTCACTTTTAAAAATTTTCAGTTCGGAGTAAAAATTCAAAAATTCCCTTCCGAACCCAAATTAATTTCGATCCAATTGTTTTTCAATTCAATTTAGATCTATAATCAAAATTCCAAAATTCAAAAATGTTTTTTCCTTCAAAATTCAAAAAACACCAAGTGATCCAAATAGTTAATTTCGATTTAAATCTTCCTATGCCAATTCGGATTTTTAATCAAAGTTTCCAAATTTCCAAATTTTCCAAAATATCAAAATTTCAAAAATTCTCAATTTAAATTTGATAATAGTGGGTTTTCCAAACAGGAACCGAGCGTTAGAAAGGAATCACGCTCTCGTAAGCTTAACGCTAGGATCACTGTATCAATAATTATTCTAATTACCGATCTCAAAGCCCGTACAATATAGGCCACCGTGAGCGCTTTTTTAATCAAAAATGAGCGACAAACGCAAGTAAAACCGGACGAGATGATAATCTTATTTGCTCCGATTATAATTTCTTAAACATAAGGCTTAATTCTAAAACAAATATTTCACGAATAAAATGCTCGCACGCCAAAAACACTATTATATTCAAAATTTATCAAGAGCTACGGGTACGATAGTTGGGCCTATTTAGTTTCTGTTTTTATGATACACCGCAATAAATAAAATTGAAGATAAGGAGCACGTGTATTTTCCTAGAGGTAATTAACAGCTGTAGATCTGGTAGGGGATAATAAAATAAATTTTTTCGCGTTTAAAAGAAAAAAGGAGTTAATTGGTGATTAAGAAAAACTTCGGGTAATACGCGAACGTAAACAAGAGCGCTGGACGCTCATTAAAATTTGTCAAACAAAATAGTGGATTTTCGAGAAATGAAATGCTTTTATTTATTTATTTATTAAACTAATTTATTTATTTATTTATTTATTTATTGATTGATTTACTACCTTACTTTTCAGACTAATCCGAGCGCCTTGTGCCTCCAAAATTATTTTAAAGGAAAAATGCGCTCTTCACGCAAAGAGGGATTTTAACCTTAAAAATTATCTAGCGCTGCATAAGCTAATGCAAAAATCGCTTCTCTCAAAAATATTTAGGATGCCGTGCGTAAATTCAAAATTAGAATATGCGGCACTGAAATAGAATGAATTTACGATGCCTTTTTGGCCAATATAAACAATTAATCTCTATCACAAACGTGATTTTTTATACACTTAAGGACATAAACTTTTCGGAAAAATGAGGTGTTTTAAAGGGGTTCACTGTCCTTTTTCTTTGTGCTTGCACGTCACAAAATATAAGGTAAAAATGGGGAAATAATGTATAAAACAAAACAGGAATTCTTACGTTACTAAAATCTTCGGTATTCTTTTCCTCGGCTGGCTTGTTCTGTTCTGCCTCCTGTCTGGAAATCGGATTGGCGTTCCTGGAATCTTCTTACGTCGTCTTCTTTTTTCGAAAATCTTTTCTTCCAACTTATGGCTTAACTGGTACCGTTCTTTTTGGGATGTTTCTTCCACCGTCTGATGTCTCAGTCAAATTTCTCCGAAGGTTGTCCTTTCGAATTCTTAATCTTCTTCGTTGTCCCAGGAATGGTAATGTCGATTGATGTCCGTGGTTGTCCTTCAGGTTTGTTTTGGTTCTCCAATTTAGGCAAAGAAAAGGTAAGTTCTGTATTAGTTGAAAATGATTGTTACGACTCGGAAGTTTTTGGTTTTTATCTTTGATCAAAAGTTCTTCATCTGTTTCTATCCCACAACTTGAGATGGATTTT
>JAQGAO010003684.1:0-16537 GCA_034697705.1 Ommatoiulus sabulosus | reverse complement strand
AGTCATTCTTGAGTTGAAAGATTGTTTATTTTACTTTTTTCTGATAATCCGACCTTTTTTGCGTTCCGACCATACCATCAGTCCCAAAGGTGACGGATTAGAGGGGTTCTACTGTAGTTCGTAACGAATTGGAAAGATTAGCGGAGATAGTAAGAACAAAGACTAGAGCTGATTTGTAGGAAGTAAAAACTGTAAGAATTTTAGTGGTGCTACCTTATTTACAATATTAATTTATGTGAAAAAAAATGCTACATCCAAATATTAGTAAAATCTTTTTTTTAAAGTATCTTAAGTATTTGTTTTCGCTTAAGCAGTAGCCCCATAGTGTTAAAGTTATGTATCTATGGAAGCCTTGGAAGGTATTCAACATTTTTCATACAAATCAATACGTAATAAATACTAGGGGTGTTCATTAAGTTTCCACAATTATTTTATTAAAAAAAACCTGCTTATGGATTGTAATGAAATTTGACCCCCGTAAACGTCATATATTATTCAAATAAATGTCCATTTTGGAAGATGCATTTCCATCTTCAACGTCCATTTCCCGACTGACCAATCCACTCGTAGACCGAACGTTCGGACATTAAACGCGTCACGCATTTCTGCTCCTGAAATGCCTTCAAAGTTTAAAAAAACGCCGCTGATCCACCATCTCCTCGGACTCCATCATTGCGCACCAATTTTAAGCACTTGCAATTTCTCAAACGTATCTTTTAATGTTGAAATACGTTCAGGAATGATGGAAAATTTTTTCCAAATAATTTCATTACAATCCATACTGCCGTTTTTTTAAAAAATGATTGCAGAAACTTAACTAACACCACTCGTATGAGAAAATAGTCAAGCATGCAATGTTTCATTCAAATAAACTTTCAGAAGTGGGTACCAAAGTGCAAATGAGAAGTTCCGCGTGCAAAATAATAAAATAAATCAGTAAAAATGCAGCAACAAATAGTACCTGGTTTATCCCAGGTACAGGTTTCTGTATATTCTGAAATCATAACATGAAGGAGTAAAATAAAATAAAAAAAAATGTCGAACAAATACGTGAAAATCGAAAATGAGTGCAAACGAAAGAAACTTTTCAGAAGATGAAATAAAAGATTGAAAGTATAAACAGAAAGTTCGAAATGTAAACAAAATAGTGATACGAAGAATTTGGTGCAGGCATACCCGATATTATTCGATTACAATACCTCTATATACGCTGGCGTATCATCGGATAACCTAGGAGGAGGAACCCAATCTTTCGGAGGTTTCCCGAGATGTTCGGTTACAAACCAAACCAACTTTGGCCAACCTACAAACATCATAAAAGATTATGTAAAAGATGACAGAAGACGCGTCACATCGAACGAACTAAGAACCCAATAACTCGAGACACTGACCTTTAAAAGTAATGACTTCACCAGTAGCGGATTTAGGTAAACCTTTTAAACAGGCCTCGGATGTAAGAGCTACTGTCACGCCACAACTACCTAATAGGAAGCCAATCTGTTGCGACCCTGCATCCTGCAACGCGAGTAAATGGGCATTATTAAACCAGCAATTAGGGAGCAGAAACTACGACGGGTAAAGGTCCGAACAAACTCGATGCATACCCTTCTTGTAAGGGGCACTTCAATTGGCACAGGCACAACACCAGCCGTCAAGCTGCCGTAGAAGGCGCACATGAAAGCTATCGGGTCGTTATTCGGAAACACCAAAGCTACCTGTGAACGACAACAAAATTCGGGTGACATTTGCTCGCATCGCATTAAACTAGGGTTTACCCAGAAATTTCATAATCAACTTCCTTGACTTTTCCCTGACCAATGACAATGTCAAAACAACAATGTTATCAATAACTTTTCAAAATCGGCCAATGGGACAATAATCAATATTTTGCAAAAATTACTAATGACATCTTTGAAAAAGAAAAAAATTAAAAATAAAATTATTACAAAATTTGCATGAAAATTATTTTAAAAATTTGTATTCGGAAAATGTAGAACGCTTTGAAAATTTGAACTCTGAAAAGGTTCAGAATTTTACAAATTTGTCCTTGGAATCTGATGGAAATATTGCAAATTTCTCTCCAGAAGAAACAGTTGAAAATGTTACAAATCTGTACTGGTAAACAGTTGAAAATTTACATTATGGAGAGTTCGACCATTTTGCAAATTAGTCATCGAAAACTGTTATAGATAGAAACTGTTGAAAACTTTGCAAATTTGTCCTCAGACAACGTGGAAAATTGTGCAAGTTTGTCTTCGTAAAAGATGTAAAATTTTGCAACTTTCTCCTCGGAAACTGTTGAAAATTTATCCTCTGAAATTGGTGAAAATTAATGTTCCCCGAGCTAACCACGTGGAAACATTAATTTTGTATTGTGACAACTGAACATTAATAACGTTGAATTTCCCTGACTTTTCCTAATTCGTTGACTTTTCAGGTTTTCCAGGTCTGGGAGAATCCTGATTAAACAGTCAAATTTTTAATCTGAAGCTTGCCTACCCTGTCTCCTGGTTTGAGGGGGCCTTCTCCCTTTTGTGCAGTCTTATTTAAGAGTGCGTAAGCGATCTTCTGACTTCTACTTAAAAGTTTCCCTGTTGAAAAGCAAAAAAAAAAAAAAATTGTCAAATCCTTCCCGTAGCAGCGACATTGATTAATCAACGCCGTGTTTCTTACCGTAAGTCAGCGTGTTGGTTAGTTTCCCGTTTGCGTCGAGCACGGTTGCGGCGGACGCCTTGTACGATGCCGAACCGTACCTCTGTATCGCAGCCTCCAGATTGCGAGGCAGGCCAGAAGCAATCTTTAAAGATACGGAAACAAAACTACTAAGACAGAGCAAACTAATTTCATACCATTAGCTCTTACTACGAGCTAACAATGCTGAAAAGCCTGGATACCCGTGACGGACTACTGGATTTGTTCGGGATTATGATGGCATAAGCAAATGTAAATCTGTACTCTAGCAGTGATCACGGGTCAAGGAAAAACAGGGTTTCCGTCCAGCTACAAAGTTCACGAGTGAAATGCCACTTACCAATTCCATCTTTCTGCTGGTAATTCCTATAACATTAATCATGCATCCATTGAGGAGCATGCAAAATTCAAGCGAGACATGCGTACGTTAATAAAGAGTACGTGAAGCATTGAATTAGTTAGCTTAAAAGCAAAACTTCAAAAAATAATCCTGCAAAATATTTTAAGAGAATAATTTTTACAAGCAAATATCAACAGTAACTGATCATACTACTGAAGCGTTAAATATTAATTGGAAACGAAACATTCAAGCTGTAACCTTTGATACAGGTATTGTTCAGAGCAGTGTTTCTCAACCCTTGGCCCACGGACCAGTACTGGTCCACAGCAATCCCTTGTTAGTCCGCCAAAAAGTTTGGAGGACCGCTCGGTTTTTGATTACTTTGAATAACTATTGATTTTAAATATACCAACAAAAAACTATAAATAATGTCCTGTATTTCTGGCTTCGTGGTCTGTGAAATAGTTTTTCTTATTTCTACAGGAACACAAAATATTTTTTGCAATTTTTGCAGGCCCGCAAAATATTTTTGCCATTTTGATCAGTCCTCAATAATATCATTGCAGTTTTGACCAGTTCTGTGAAATATTTTTGCCATTTTGACCGTCCCGCAACATATTTTTGCATCTCGACCGGTCGGCGAGCAATATTTTTGCAGTTTTGAGCAGTCTGTGAAATATTTTTTGAGATTTTGACCAGTCCGCAGGGGTAAAAGGGTTGGGAAACGTTAATTCAGAGGATAATGATTCAGAGGCAATCACATGCGCATACACACATTTACGGGAACAAGATGCCCATGAAAGCGCCACAAGAAAGAGCAATAAGCAAAATCACATACCGAGCAGATTTCCAACTTACCAACTAATCAAAGACGTCGAGCAAGTTTTAAAGACAAGGGGCTGATTAAATCCAGAATTTAAGATCGAACAAAGAAGAAAGATTTTGAAACTGTAAGAATAACGAGGTACGGAAGAAACCGATACAGAACCAAGAACGCGCCGGAGCATTTTCACGAATATTTATAACATCGAAAGACTTCGAGGACGAAACAAAGAGTTTTTTTCTGCCAATCCCGGAAAAATGGCAAACGTTTCCACTTTCGGTACAACTTTAAGCTCGTCGACGTAAGACTTACCACTAACTGCTCCCCAACGGCTGGGGTCATGATGCTTCCTTCTGGCTTGGGGGCATTCGGATCCACTTGATTAGCTGCAACTGAAGTGCCAGAAATGTTTTCTATCCAATCATTAAATATCTTATTCTGGTCTAAGGTACAAATTGCAGATTGGAGGTGCATTTCAAAAGCAACTTACTTTCCAACTCGGCATCATCGTCCACGTAAAACTCCGGAAGCGGCTTTCTTTTCGGCCTCTTCAGGGTGTTGAGCAGCTGCTGAATTTTGGCAGAAACTTTCCATTTTCCCGTGCCTTGGTAAAGGGAAAAATACGGAAACAAAAACTCATTCGGGTCCATTTTGGTTACGTTCGCGGACGAGAAGATTTATGAACTTTCTGCCTACCAGTGTCGCTCTCCATTCCGGTGGCAGAATGTTGCGTCATACGAACAGATCCTACGTGAGAGGGGTTATACCGATTGACGCGGTCAGCTGGTGCGCGACGCTGATTGCCCCCAGTAGTGTTACTGGTGACGTCGGGTGGCTGAGATCCAGAAGCTAATTAAAAACGACAAAGAAAAACTTCCATTATGAAAAAAGTACTTACAGACACTGTCCGTCACTCCGCAAAACTTGTTATCAGAGTTGCCTCGCGAATGCATGGCTATGGTCGATGCAAATACAAACATGCCCGAAATAAAGAGCATTTTACAGAGGGCACCCCCAGAAATTTCATGTTCAACTTCCTTGAATTTTCCAGGTTTTTAAAAAAATTTCCTGAACAATGTCAAAATCGACATACGCCAATGTCATCAACATTTTTGTAAATCGTGTTTTGCATCGTTATTTTGATAAACTTTAAAAAGTAACGTAGGAAAATTTTGAAAATCTTGCAAAATTAGCACTAATTTTTTTTATTTACAATCGTATTCGGAAAATGTTGTGAAGTTCTGAAAAATTGTACTCGGAAAAGGTTGTAATTTTTAAATTTTGTACTCGGAGAAGGTTGTACATTTTGAAAATTTGCACTTGGAGAAGGTTGTACATTTTAAAAATGTGTGCTCGGAGACGGTTGTACATTTTGAAAATAGGCACTCGAAGATGGTTGTAAATTTTGAAAATGGGCACTCGGAGACGGTTGCAAATTTTGAAAATTTGTACTCTGAAAAGATTAAGAATTTTGACAATTTGTCCTCAGAATCTGTCGCAAAAAATTGGAAAATTTCTCCTCAGAAACTGGAAAATTTCGCAAATCTGTAACTCAAAAGTTTTTTTTGCTCATCTGTGCTGGAAAAGATTGGAAATCTCGCCAATTTAGTCTTGGAATAGGTTAAAATTGTTGTAAAATATGTCCTCGCGAAAATTGGAACAGTTCCCATATTTATCCTCGGAAACCGTTGAAAATTTTGCTAATTTGTTCTGGGATAATTTAAAAACCGTGACAACATTAACACATTGAATTTTCCTGACTTTTTCAAAATAAGCCATTCTTCCCTGACTTTTCCAGTTCCGGGGGAACCCTAATATTTAAATATTAGCTCATGATGTCCGCCCTAAATTTCTTTTTCAATCAATTATTCAGTAAAAATGCATTAACAACGAGGTAAAGGGGCTTAATCTTGTATTTGACACCCACTCCACTTTCACCTGTTCCTGCAGCCGGATGAAGTATTAATTTGAAAGCAGCCAGGCAGGAAGTGGACTTACAATATCTAATGTTTTGCATAACATCCGCGAGGTTGGTAATGGCGTCCCTCGGGTGATCCCCGTGACTCCCGTTGTAGTGACGATGGCGCTGAGGTGGAGTGTCTCTAGTTGAGCTTGTGCTTGATGAGTCCGAAGGTACGTTGCTATAAATATGTCTAGAGTGGCCTCTCTCGTGTTCGGGTGTACTGTGGGAACCCTCGTTTATTAAACTGTCCTCGTCGGAACTGGAATCTGAAAAAAAGTGAGAGATTAGCAATTAAGTAGGAGCACATGTAGGCGACGACTCGATATAATCAAAAACACAATCTGTTTCCAGAAGTCCATTCGGATTTCAAATCCAAATCAAATCCTGCTTCTAAATCCGATCTAATTCTCATATTCCTTTATCTTCAGTTTTTGGAAAAACTCGGCGCAACCAGAAAAGTATTGTTTCATTTTCAGAATATTATTTTTAGTTTGTGTTTTGAAAATAAAAGAAAAAACTTCTGGTTTGCGGCGACTTACGACATTTCAGGTATAATTTTGATTTGAAATGGACACGATTCTCAAAACGACATCTTGCGATAATAAAACTGGGTTCCCCCCGAAATTTCACATTCAACTTCCCTGACTTTTCCAGGTTTTAAAAAAATTTCTCTGACCAATTAAAATGTCAAAAACTGACATTTTGCAAAATCGACACAGGATTTTGCAATTTCGCCAACTTTAATAAATAGCCTACTATTGACAATTTTCCGAATTATAAATTTAATTATCCAACGTGGCAATTTTTGCAAATTTGTCCTCGGAAAACGTGGAAATTTTTTCATATTTTTACACAGAAAATGGGCCCTGTGCTAACCTGGTTCAAAGCATTAATTTTGGGTCACAACAACACGACTACGTTGAATTTCCCTGACTTTTTTTTGTTTCATACTGACCAGATTCGCGCCTTTCCCTCTGGGGAGAAGTAGCCATGACGGAAGTGCGCTTGGAAGGCATCGGAACAGAAGGCTTCCCTCGCTCTTTCATGGCAGCTAAGGCCTGATGGACGGCCTCCTGACGCACCTCTGCTCAAAAGACACAGAAAACAATGAGTCAAAACACCGAAACTCACCCAAAAATAAAAAATAAATAACAATAACGGTTATTTCGACTAGAAAAAGAGATCGACCGAGCCATGCCAACGCCGTTCATTAGTCCACGTACAGTAAATGTAAATTACCTACATGAATATTTTAAAAAAAAATGCAGTTGTTTTACGAGCTAGCCCACATGCGTATGGATATCTCGTTTCGAGTACATGTATATATTTTTTATCTTTTCATTATTCCAGTCCGAAGGCGAAAGTCAACCGGTGGAAGAAAAAAAAAAAAAAAGAGGGTTGGACGCTGCAGTTTCATTAAAAACTTGCCCCGAAATGCCCGTTTAATTCGCGTGGGTGGCATTTCGGTAAATCGAGCCTAAATGCTGCATTAAACGTCGAGATAGGAGCATTTTGCCTCACCATTCAAACGCCCGTTAGAAATGCAGATAATCAACAGGTGTCGCATTATCTGTAATTTTCCGGTAAACAACCGGGGAATTTATTGCGCAGTCTGTAATTGTATAGTCGAACCAAAACTAAATTTTTGTTAGAAAATCCTCGCAAAATCCACCCGAGTCTTGATTTTCTTTTGATAATTTTACGAGACAACACAAATATCTGGGATGATTGTTGTGCTGTCATCGTGGGAAAAAAAGTCTGTACGAGTTTAATGAAATTTGGTAGTGAATTAAATACACGTAAATCTAATCTATACTATATGTCCATTTTGTTTCTTGCATTTTTTTGATATAGCGAGTGTGGGTCTCACTCAAACTCTCGCTCAACTGACCAATCCATGGACTCCTAGACCGAACGTTCGGACATATTACTCGGACCTTAAACGTGACACGCGTTTCTGCTCCTGAAATGTCTTCAAAATTTAAAATCGCCGCTGAGCCACCAATTTCAAGCAATTTTTTAAACGTATCTTGTAATGTTGAAATAAATGTTCAGAAATTACTGTTGATAAAGCTTGAATAAAGGGATATGTTCCCGAAACGTTGCTTAGCAATTTGCTGTTGGTCGATGTCTTCGATTATTGCACATTAAATTCTATTACCGACCACTTGAGGATGGCATCATTTGTAAATTTCCCTGACATTTCCAGACATATTCAAGCTTCCCGACATTATCCAGACATATTCAAAGCTTCCCGACATTATCCACACACTTTCAAGCTTCCCGACATTATCCACACATATTCAAGCTTCCCGACATTTTCAGACATTTTCAAGTTTCCTGACTTTTCCAGACATTTTCAAGTTTCCTGATCTGCCCACTGTCCAGGTCTTTGTGTGTTAACCCTGACATTTGTTTCATTTACTCGTATTATCCACGAGAACTCGTAATTTGGCAAGGTGAGGGGGAGTAATTTCAGACTTTCATCAAACCCGCGCATTAAGATAATTCCAGTCGGAATTCTGATTAAAGTTCGCACTCACCGTTCATTTCGACGTTTCCAAACCAAAATTTTCAAAATTGAACGTCCGAAGCACGAAGTTGAATTTCACATCGAACAATAAATATGGTGCGAGTAACTGGTGAAAAATCCAGAACGACATGTACGCGTGGCACGTCATACCCTTAATAATTTCATTCAAATCAAGTTCGCCACAGAAAGGATTTTTATCGGAGTGTTTGCTGATAAAAAAGGCGATAAAACAATGACGGCAAACAATGTTTCGTCGCATCGGGGTCATCGGCGAGAAAAAATAAAAATAAAAAATCCGGGCACTATATCGCGGATGTCGTGGTAACGGAGCCGATTAAACGGTTGGATTTTATCATAAAGGTACGTCGTTGTATATAAAAATCGAAATTATTTAACGCAGGATGTTGAGGATTTCGTCAAAGCTCGTTTAGGAAATTGGGTGTGTACTGCGATTGTTTATAAATATGTGGCACAAATCCAGCATGAATGCCACATGTTTTCTGTCAAACAGAAACTAATCTACGAGGGGTGTTCATTAAGTTTCCGCGATCATTTATAAAAAAAAAATTCTAAATGGATTTTAATGAAATTTGTTGGAAAAAAAACTTTCATCATTCCGGAACATATTTCAACATTAAAACAGGGTTCCCCATGAAATTTAATTTTAAACTTACATGACTTTTCCAGGTTTTAATAACAAAATTTCCCTGACCAATGATAATGTGAAAAATTGACATTTCGTAAAATCGACATTGGAAAATTTTTGAAATTTACAATAACGACAATTTTGAAAATTAACGTAGAACATTTTTTAAAAACTTAATTTTTTTTTAAATAGTGCCAATTTTGTATTCGGAAAATGTTGAATGTATGTGCTCGGAAGAAGTGGGAAATTTTGCAACTTTGTCCTCGTAAAACGTGGAATTTTTTTCAAATAAAACGTTCCTTGAATTTTCCAGGTTTGGGGAAACCCTGTAAAAGTTCACGTGTTTAAAATTGGTGCACAAAGATGGGAGTCCGAGAAGATGGTCCCTCGACAGCAACGTTTTTAAACTTTTGAAGGCATCTCAGGAGCAGAAACGCGTCACACGTTGAAGGTCCGAGTAATGTCCGAACTGTTCGGTGTAGGAGTGGATTGGTCAGTCGAGAAATGACCGTTGAAAGTGAGAAAGATGGTGAGAGAAGTGGACGTTGAGTCCCTCGAACAAATGCCCGAGGCTTAAACGTATTTTGAACGTCGAGGCATATATGCATACACTCGATACCAAAAATGCACCGAACAAAATAGACAATTTTTTTGAATATGGCCTTGACCTTACTTTCTCTTTTTATTACTTCGGTTACTTGGTGGAAATAAAACTCAAGTACTGTATGCAATTCTGTAAAATGTCACATTCGGTAAAAAGTACTTTGGGTTGAATATGAATTTTGGTATTTGCAACTCTTGGAGAAAATTTGGAGATACTGCACAGCGAAATGAACGAAATCAGGTTATATTTTCGTTCTTAGAGTTTTAATATTTATTAGGGAAGTACATTTTTCCTAATGTAATAATAATCATTTACTTTTCGTCGTTTAATTTTCAATTTATTAATTTTTAAAAGATTGAAAAAAATTGTACTCGGAAAACGTGGAAATTTTTGCAGATTTGTCCTCGGAAAATGTGGAAAATTTTGCAAATTTGTACTCGGAAAACGGGGAACATTTTTCAAATTAGTACTCGGATTTTGCAAACTTGTACTCGGAAAATATGGAATTTTTTTCAATTTTTTCCTCGGAATTAAAGCATGGATAATTTTGTAAATTTAAAATTCGGAAAATGGGCCTTGAGCTATAACCTTCGAGAAACATTAACTTTGGATCGCAACAACATGACTACGTTGAATTTCCCTGCCTTTTTCAAAATAATTAAGCCATTCTTCCCTGACTTCTCCAGAGATTTTCAAGTTCCCTGACTTTTCCAGGTCTGATGGTACCCTGGATACACTTTGAGCAAAATGGGTTTATTTGTTGTAAAATCATGTCACGTGTCTTATCTAATGCGAGCATTTAAAGCTTCGCAAACATTTTAAAATGCGCGACCATAAACTACAGTAGTTTTAGGAACAAATTGTCAATAAATATTTCAGGATAAAGCTTTCTGTAAATGATGTCTTCGCGCGCTTCCTCATTGGACAGACTTCTGTATCGAGATATACGATATGAATTATGTACTTGAAAATAGTGTTATTATCCAAGATCGAGTGTCAACAGGTTGGTGTTTATGTCAATGTTTCAGATTATTATAGTTGCAGCTCGTTTAATCTACCTTACTTTTATCACTTGTTGTGGGAATTGTCCGCGCGATAAAACACCTGATAAATCGAATAAACACAAGGACCATGGACCCAACATAACGGAACGACTCACACCATGCAACCTTTTCACTGTTCTTATCAGCTCGATAATGTGCTAATCTTTGAAGACAGTTCGGGAACTTCGCGGTACAAGTGACTCATGCAGGCTCATGATGCATGCTTCATGCAGAGACTTTAATGCATATAATGTTTTCTCGTGAGATTCTCAAAGAATCCTACTGCTACGAGACTAGTCTCATCCATGTTTCTCAGAGACCCCTTAATGATGAATTTTCATGAGATCACGAACAATATTTTAATTAGCTATATGAGACTTGTCTCATCTGTGTCGATCACACGGGGAAATAGCCCTGAATAATGAGTTTTAATGAGATTCTCAAAGAATCCTATACTGCTACGAGACTCGTCTCATCCATGTTTCTCATAGACCACTTAATGATGTATTTTCATGAGATCAGAAACACTATTTTAGCTACTGCATATGAGACTTAAATTAGTGGTTAAAACACTGGCCTCGTATGTGTCACGCAGGGAAAAATCCTTGCATTTTTTATGAGATTCTCAAAGAATCCTATTTCTATAGGAGACTTAACTGTCTCATCTATGTCTCGCATTTAAAATTCCCTTATGGTTGCGGGTTTTATGAGATTCTTCGAGAATCCCTCAGATTCGTGAGACACGTCTCATCTGTGTCTCACAGGGAAATATCCCTGAATAATGCGTTTTTATGAGATTCCCGAAGAATCCCATGGCTAAAACACTAGCTGGCCTCGTACTGTCTCATGAAGAAAAATCCAGGGGCAATAGGTTTTTATGAGAGTCTCAAAGAATCATAAATCCAAAAACTGGCCTCATCTGTGACTCACAAAAATTTATTGCTACGAGATTTGTCTTTATCTATACGGTGTACGAATTACATTTAAAAATTCCACGGGTTTTTATGAAATTCTCGAAGAATCCCACAGCAACCGAGTTTGTCTCACATCCGCGTCTCCCGAAGAAGACTCCCTGCAGGATTCTTCCGAGATTCTCGAATAATCTTATACGTACGAGACCTTAATATTGACTTTAAAAATGGCATTACGAGTCTTCTATAACTATAAGATCTCAATAAGAGTGGATTAAGAGACCCGTGGGGACTGGACTCCAGAACTGGAGTATCTGGAGCTATAGGCGAACAAAGAAAAGTCAGCGTGGCTTAGCAGTTGGCACGAACGACAACACATAGCGGAAGTGGAAGATGAAAAAAGGAAGTGGCAAAATGTAAAGAAAGAGAACAATGTATAGGCAATATTTGGATAGAACGGAAGTGGACAATTAAGGAACAGAAGAAAATTTGAGTAATTTTTGGATTTTTTTGAATCTTGAAATGAAATATGTAATTAGCTTACCTGAGTGATACCTGCTCTCATTGCGAGTTAGGCGGCGATGTGCGCGGCGTTTGGCGCGGGTGGAAGGGCTAGCGGCCCCTGGCGGCAAGACTGTAAACAAAGCCGGGAGTATACTATATAGTCACACGTTTTTTTTAGACCCCCGAAAAATAAGACTACGTAATCTTACACCTCCCTAGAAAAAAATCTCGTCCATCCGGATAACCGGAAATTAAGGCGCGACAATCAGAAGCCATAAGCAGGTGAAGTTTCGGAAGGGTGCTAGCATTTGTACGACGATATTGACTCGACCGTCGTAAGGCTTTCGTGGCATCATAACCTCTTCACTTAGGGGCCATCCAAAAAGGACGTCCGCAAAATTTTCCCAAAATTGGACTCCCCCACTACTCCCTGTCCGCATTGTTTCCGGTCTATCAGGACCCGGGCCCCCATTCGGAAGTCCGAAACTTTAAAAAAAAATTGAATGGTCTTTTCGGAAAATTTTGAAAGTTTGACAAATTTGTAAAACGTGAATTTTGAACTCCGAAAAGGTTGAGAATTTCGCCAATTTGTCCTCACAATCTGGTCAAATTTTTTTAAAATTTCGATCTCATCGGAAGGAAACTGTTACTCGAAAACAATCGCAAATTTGTGCTTGGAAAACGTGAAAAATTTCGCGAGTTTATCTTCGGAAACTATCAAAATGTTGCAAATTTGAACTGAATTTTTCTAAAAAGTTCGCAAATGTACCCGAGCTATGACCACGTAGAAGCATTAACTTTGGATGGTGACACCATTTATACGTTGAATTTCTCCGACTTTTTCAAAATAATTCATTCTTCCCTGACTTTTCCAGGTTTTTAAAACAAATTTCCCGGACCAATGACAATGTAAAATTTGACATCCAGTATATGCCAATGCATGTTTAACAATGACATACACTCTGAAAAGGTTGAAAATTTTGCAGCAAATCTGTACTCAAAAACAGTTGAACATTTTTGAAAACTTGTGCTTGGAAATCTTGCCAATATGTATTACGAAAACTCTTTAAAATTTTGAAAATTTGTGCTCGGAAAACGTGGAAAAGTTTGCAAATTTGTCCAAGAGCTCTTTGATAGGAGTTCTTGGTCCGTGTTACCTGAGTATAACCTGACTCGCACAGTATTGTCACAATTAAATCTGGTGTAAATATTTATTTTCGATAACCTTGTGCGCGCGTTAATATAGATATGCAGTACGTTCTGCTTTAAAATCTAGGTCTAGAAACGATCGAAAATGCTTCAATTTCTAGTTGTTGTTTTTACTAGAGCGACGGCTCTCGCACTGATTAATAGTTAATGAGTGCGCTAAAAGCCAAAATTCCGCGAGCTAATCTCTCTATTTGAATTACAAATAGCGTTTATTTTATTAATTAGAGGGTTAATTAATTAATATTGCATCGTTAATACGAAATTGGATTACAGGCCTCGCGTGCAGTTATACATATATGATGCCAATGAAGGGTTCAAGGAATACCGTGGGCTACTTTTAATTATCCGTATAAATATCCGCGATCAATTTTGTTACGTACAAACCATTTCACTTTCACCAAATAATATATTTTTGAGAAATTACTATAACGTCTGGAGAAGTGAGATGGCGTGTACGTTAGTAACTGCACCAAAATCTCAGAACAAATTTCAATTTTATAGCTGGGCGTCGTCCCTCCCCCCCTCAATAAGGATATAAACACGGCGTGAAATATTTAAAAAACATGTTAATAAAACTGTAACTTCGTAACTTGTTTAGACATAAATGTGTTTGTGAGTAACCGCATGACCAACGTGCAACGGCGCTACTAGAAGCAGTTAAAAATACTGTCCAAAGCGTAGAAGTTTTAGCAGAAAAGCAAAAGTTTTAAAGATGGCAAAGAAAAGCGAGAAACTATAAGAGCTGCTTCTGCGAAGAATAATGTTAATTAGCTGTGATTAGTCTGGTTAAGTTCCCATGAACAGTGATATCGAAGCCAGTTATACGATTAGCAAAAAACCTACAATTGCACAATTTTAAAAATTAAAAAATGTGAAATAAACCATCTCCACAAATAATAAACTATATATTAATCGGATTTTTTATCTCAATTTCTGGTAATGTACTGTAGTTAAATTTTCACTTTTTTTATTTTAAGGCTATAGCAATAAATATTCATAATTTACGAAACAATAACAATTATTTCTAAAATTTTGAGAATTTGTCCACGGAAACCGCAGTTCAAAATTGTGCAGATTATCGTTCACGGAAAATGTATATAATTGTGAAAATTCGTTAACGGAAACCGTTGAAAATTGTGCCCATTTGTTCTCCTAATGTTGATAATTTTGCAAATTTTTTCTCGGAAACTGTTGACAATTTCGCAATTTTTTTCTTCGGAAACTGTTGAAAATGTTCCCATTTTTCCTCGGAAGGTTGAAAATTTTGCAAATTTGTCCACAAAAACTGTTCAAAATTGTGCACATTTGTCCTCCTAATGTTGAAAATTTTGCAAAATTGAGCAAATTTGTCGTCCTAAAATTGTAGCCTACATACGAAAACGTAGATTTTTATTGCAATTTTCCTTAAAAATGATAAAATACGGAATTAATTCATTCCGCATTCCATTTTGATAATATTTAGATTTACTTAATTAAAATAAATAAATCGCATAAATTAAAAATGTTACGAGTCCGCGGCGACATGGGGGATGAATAATAATTTCTACTTTGCTAAAACAGCATTTTCCTCATTTTTGATATTGGGGTTACGCGGGAGTTTAGCACCCAAGTACGAGTCTTAAAACGATAAGTTCTTTTTTCTTGTAGAATTTTTGATAGAAAATGACATTGATGCGAGTGGCACTGGAGTCTTGCCTCCTGATAACGACACTCGTAGGCCTTCAAAAACTTTCAGAGTGCAATTCGTTGTATCCGAAGCTAGTTCACCTACGTGTGTTTATACAAAGCTACCATAAACTATAGAAGGCGTGCCTAAAATGCTAAAGATCAACTCAAAGTTGCTCTAGGTTCTTAGTAGAACCTCATATAAGAAGAAACCACTTTATACAAATTTCTGTTACTATACGAACTAGTTTCCACTTCCCGTCCTATTTTACAGGCATGGACGAATAAAATGCTAATTCCATCGCTTTAGACGAATTCCGAATTCGAATATTATAAATTTTCATCCAAAACGAATGAATTTTCGACAAACAAGGGAGAAACATGTCATTTACTCAGCAGAGGAACCTATACAGACTTAAAACCTGGATTATGTTTTATAGCCAACGTACGAGCCATGCAACTACTATATTTTAACAAGGTAAATTCCTACATCGAGGAATAGTCCAAAAGTAAGACAATAAATGCAATGTTCGATGACAATTTTTCAACGTTGGAAATACATGTATATCCCAGTTTAATCATAAAATGAATGAAATGTATTTTATCTCAACAATCTTCGAGATCAGTCGAAACTTAAAACAGCTGAAAAATGAAAGGGTAATTAATTCCCCCAGAAAGTTCATTTTCAACTTCCCTGACTTTTCCAGGTTTCAAAACAAATATTGACACGATTTTGAAAAATCTACGAGGACGACTTTCAATGTTTCCAATATTCACTAATTTCAATTTTCCAAAATTAGCGTGACAACTGTCTGAAAATTTTGATAAATTTGTATTCGAAAAATGTGAAAGTAGGACAATTTCTATAATTTTGAAAATGTTACAAATATATGTACTCGAAAACAGCTGACAATTTTGTATAACTTATGTAGGGTTACCGGAAAATGTTCAAAATTTGTAATCGTAAAACGTGGTAAATTTTTCACATTTGTACTCGGAAAAAGTGAAAAAATGTTCAAATTTGTACTCGGAAAACGTGGCAAATTTTTCAACTTTGTCCTCGGAAACCGTCGAAAATGTTGCAAATTTGTCCTCGGAAACTGTCGAAAACGTTGCAAATTTGTCCTGGGAAACTGTCGAAAACGTTTTCAAATTTGTCCTCAGAAACTGTCGAAAATTATGCAAATTTGCCTCGGAAACTGCCGAAAATTTGGCAAATGTGATACTTTATATTTTTTTAAAGTTTGCAAATAGGCCCTGAGCTAACCAAGCAGAAGCATTAATTTTGATTGTAACAACATGAATACGTTGAATTTCCCTGACATTTCCAGGTTTGGGGGTATACACTGAATTAATGAAATCGAGTTAACGAAAACTGAAGAATTATTGAATTTAATCAGTAATGTCAATATTGTTTGAAAAATAAAATTTCGTCGGGATTTTTTTTATATAAATGATACCGAGAAGTGGGCGATTCGTAAACATAATCTGAACAACACTCGCATGCAACATCATGTTTAATTCATTCTAACCCTATTGGAAAAAACAGTATGAACCAGTATAAAAATTATACTGGTTTATATTGGTACCATTAAAAATCTTATT
>JAQGAO010003683.1:0-16539 GCA_034697705.1 Ommatoiulus sabulosus | reverse complement strand
GTAACTTTCGTGACCTTTGGACCCTAGGTTCTATGGTGAAAAATGTTTATCTTAGTTCACTTAACACCAGTTTGAGTTTGTACCATGAGTTCAAAAACACCCTGTATAGTACACGAACCGGAAATGACTATCTGAAATTCTTGTAAAGCGAGTTCTTCTTAATGAAGTTCCGCTGTATTGACGTATATTTTAAAAAAATTAAACAAACGTGGATTTGTTTAATTTGAATTTAGGAAGAAAAGCAGATGATGGCTGGGGGAGAAAGAAAAATACTCGCTTCGGAGCGTGTCTTATTTGGTTTAGATTTTTTTTTTGCAAATGTATTTCATTCGTTTAAACAATGCGCGATATAGGGTCGTCCGTAAAATACTTGCGATGTTTTATTAACTTTAGGGCCGGTTGCACCAACTTAGGTTAAAATCTGAGGTTTACCAACCTTGTGTTAAAATTTGACTCCAGGTTAACCTTCGGGTTAGATGTTTGGGTTTCACCAATTAACTCTCGGTGAAATATCCCCAGGGTTATGGAACCCATGTTTAACCCGCTGAAACTAAAATGGAGGACGGAAAAGGAACTAACTTTGAAAAATGCTGCCAGATTGCGCATATACTGGCTACTCCCGTCTGCGTGACCAGGTGGTGTAGCACCTGTGTTTCCCTAACCCGTGCTTGTGCAATACAACGGCGGGTTAACCTAGAGTTACGCAGTAGGTTAACCCTAGGTTATTCTTAACCTATGTTGGTGCAATCGACCCTTAGTATTGTTACAATTGAGATTTTCGTTTATAATATTGGCAGCATTGCAACCATTCATTGCAAGACTGCTTGGCGGGAAAGCCGCCCGTTCCTTCTGGGGCACCGGGCCAATTCGCAGTTTAGCGCAAGTGCGTTACAAAACCGAATAAGGGTAATTGAAGTCATTTATGAATGTATAAATAAAACGTCTGAATATTTCAACGAAATGCATTACAGTAACATAATCATCGATGCAAAACATACGCTGTATGTGTGCCATCACGCTGTTAAAAATTCAAGCGAGCTTCCCTGCCACGCGTTCTTGTAATGAATGGTTGCATACACGCGTGATGACCAAAATATCAACTATACAGTATGTTAGAATTTCGTAAATGCACACATTACACTAATTCTGTACCTGGAAAACCTGGAAAAGTCAGGGAAATTGAAAATGACCTGGAAAAGTCGGGGAAGAATGGTTTATTTTGAAAAAGTTAGGGAAATTCAACGCAGTCATGGCGAACCAAACTTAATACCTCTATAGGGTTAGCTCAGGGCGCATTTTCCGAGTAGATATTTGCAAAAATTTTCCACATTTTCGGAGTACAGATTTGCAAAATTTTCCACGTTTTCCATTTACAAGTTTACACAATTTTCCACGTTTTCGAGTATTAATTAGCAAAATTGTCCTCGTTTTCCATGTACAAATTTTCAAAATTCTCTAGGTTTCCGAGTAAAAATTTCCCACTTTTTCAAGAGCGCAAATTTTCAACATTTTCCGAATACAAAATTTTCCCATTTTAAAAAAATTTCAAAATTGTCGTAAGTAAATTTAGAAAAATATTTACCAATGTCAATTTTGGAAAATGTCAATTTTTGATGTTGTCATTGGTCAGGGAAATTTTTTTAAAACCTGGAAAAGTCAGGGAAGTTGAAAATGAAATTTCTGGGGGAACCCTGACTTAGAAATACACCAGATAAAAAAGGAAAATAAAATGGACTAATATTTATAGAGATAAAATTGTCACTGTTTTAGATATTTTCGAATCGAATCAACAGAGAAATAAACCAAAATGATATTGATTTTATTTTATTTGTACGTTTCATTTTTCATATTACCAGCGCATCCAAGATGATGAAGACATGTATTCGCTACATTTTATATTTTTCAAAAACACTTAAAATTTCTGAAATTTTCGTGCAACCTTTTGTGAGGCGCATTCCATAGCAACATTGAAAACAAAAATTCAACAGAAAAAAATATCAATTAGAAGTTCTTTCCATGCATTTAGGCATTCTACGAAATCATATTGAAAACTTAAACCTAGTAACTTAATTGTACCCGATGTAATGTATATATGCATGCATTTTTTAGCATTTTATTCCATGTGCATGCAAGTTTTGTGCAATAGTTTTAATGTGAAGCTACCTGAAGTTTCTGCAGGACTTGTTCGTGTTGTCTTTGATATTCCAGAGCTTCGTCTAACGTTGATCCAAGTTTCGCCAAGTCGGGCTCCATTTCCAAAATTTTTAATTGCAGCCATTCTTTACTCTGTAAGAAAGAAAGAAAATACGTTATAGTAATCCATAAATTAGTTTCATTAAATTACGATCGATGGCTCATAAAGAGGATTAACTGGATATATGGCTATTGAATTGGAAGATGCATCAACTAAAACCACGTTTTCGATAGTGTTTGACTAAATCGTTTAAACTTAACTTGTTAGATCAATTATGATCTAATACGTTTATGTTGGTGTGTTCAGATAAAACTAAAAGACCAATGACCGCCGTCCAACGCAGCCTTATATGGATACAAATTAATGTACCAGGAACAGGAATCAGCCTAACATGTTCGATGTAATCGGGTGTCCAGATTTTCAAGGGTTGAGCAAACATTGCTACTTATCATTGAGGTGTCCAAAACTACTGGTTTCAAAACTTTCAATGCATTATGTCAATGCATTTCAGGTACGAACAGTACCTCGTTCACATGCAGAACGACACATGCAGTTATAAGGGCTGCGTGTAAGCTCATTATCTCACCATAGAAATATTATGTTGTAGAAACGCGAATAATACGATACGACTAAATAAAACTTGTTTTATGTGGACCATATCTCAATGATAAATAAAAACATTGCGTTATGCATTTTCACAGACGGCAAACATGATACAAATTTATTGTCCATTTTACGACCTGCAACCGTTGCCCACTTCTTCGGGACAACGTATCACTACTGCTAATTAACTCGATCCATGTTTATTTCAAACAATTTTAAAACTTTGTTCACGTATCATTCACTCAATCAAATTCGTTGCTCTCTATCTCGACCAGATTTTCGCGGGATCTCAAATGTTAATTCCTTCAGTACACCTACTCAAAATTCTATATGCAAGTAGGCTATCGAATATGTAAGATAATTTATGGGACATTAGTCTAATCACATCTAAGCTATAATTTAGATTGCAGGCATTTTTGATGAACGATTTTATGCTAGTTATGAATTTCTCGGTATTCCTGAAACATTATATCATTAATGTATATGAAGACGGAAATCAAACAAGGCGTGCTAATCTAAACGCTGCCTCGAGGACAAAGGTTACTAGAAAACGTGTGGCTATTAGACAAGTACTGTATTTTATATCGTAACTGATTACCATACAAGTTGCAATGTTCCATTTTATTATTGGAATATAGCATACACTTTAACTAATGCATACTGAAGCATCGATGATCAACTACATGTAAATATACAGACAGTTGTAGAAAGGCACCATTGACTAAAATGCATGTGAAATGTTGTCAAGCACATGATCTTTTTAAATTAAAAAAGTTTCTCTTTCTTTGTAAAAAAGGGGGGGGGATTGTATATTGTAGGCAACTGTATATACCGTACTGTATATTGTATATACAGTACTATATACATGTATAGATAAAGTATTGTCCACTTTTTTTTCAAAAAATTTATCTGTTTTGTGAATCTTGAATGTAAGCACGGTTTGAAAATAAAGCTATATGAAGGGACACCTGAATTAACACGTCGCTTTTCGCGAAATCGTGGTCATTATATAATCAAGGTTAATTATTTAATGCACTGTTTCAATTATCAACGGTGTTAATAATAAAAACGTGATAGCCTCGAGGTTAATTTTCTCAACACTAAAAAAACGAGAATGAATCCCAGTAGGTGTAGTCTGGGTCATTGCATCTTTAAGAATAAACTTCAACAGCTGTACAATTTCTGAACATATTCCCGTCGTCGCCCCTTGCTCGGTTTACTAAAATACACTCTGCATAATGACCGATGTCTTGACTCCAAAATACATTTGTACATGTAGATCACAGTAATCGAGGTAGTTCAGATTTTCTGGCCTGGTTGATGCAAGCCTGATATGGGTACCACTTTATGAATACCGGTAACCATAGAGTGGTATCCAATTCGCCCATGGAATCTCCCTTGTAGGCGTGGGGTCATTGGAGAAATTTTAGCATTTTGTTGGTGTTACAACTTCTAGTTAATTTTAACAATAAACCATTATTGAAGATATTTTGGCAATCATAACGCACGCAAATTACTTTTTCAGTGGACCATGCAGCGTTTGGCTAATAGAGCTGCATGGCCATTGCCCCTCAGAACATCATCAGTGTGGTATCATCACATCTGTGGAGACATCATCAGTGTGGTGTCATCATATCTGTGGAGACATCATCAGTGTGGTGTCATCACATCTGTGGAGACAACATCAGTGTGGTGTCTTCACATTTGATGAGGCATTATCAGTATGGTGTCATCACATCTGTGGAGACATGCATCATCAGTGTGATGTCTTCACATTTGATGAGACATCAGTGTGGTGTCATCACAAATTGTAGATACATCATCAGTGTGGTATAACCACACTTGTGGCGACATCATCAGTGTGGTATCATCACATTTGTGGAGACATCATCAATGTGGTATCATCACATTTTTGGAGGCATCATCAGTGTGGTATAATCACATTTGTGGAGACATATCATCAGTGTGGTAACATCATATTTGTGAAGACATCAGATTTTGACAATAATATTGATTAATCCAGATTGATGCATTATATACGACATATTTGAAAGACCTGGATACTAATGATAAAACTATCGAGTGCGTATGAGCAGACAAAACTAATGGCACCGCTAACGATACTGCAGATCAAGAAAATTAAATAGTGGCACCGTAGAATCTAGCACTGGTGACTTAATATTTTGCATACAAGTAAATTGTGATCTTCAATTGTAAGATCAATAAAGAAGACCATGCATTATCACTGAAGCCGCAGTGAAGTGTTGTCGCAGAATTTCGCACCGATTTACACAAACCGAAGTTTGGCACAACCCACCAGCACCCTAATTACAACCACGCAACTAAGACAAAGCTAAAGTAGTTGCTTGTAAATATAATTTTATGAGGCGATATAAAGATCATAGGCAAAGATTGTGCGAGCCAGTGGAACATGGCTGGGTGGTGTCCTACATGACTTCCTGTTTCGTTTTAAAGCCCAGCGTTTCCAGCTGGTTTCTTTTGGGTCACTGTATTCCCTCTGGTTGCACGAGTGGGTGTGAGTGCTCACGGCTTGAAATAATAAATGGTATCACCGTCCCGGGGTCTGAACATCAAATACCCGTAACACGCGAGAATCTGAAGAAAAATCTATTTGGGGAGCGCCTAGGTGACCCTGCCCGATGCCTGATTTCACTCTCGTTGCCCAAAATAAACACACAAAGGCGTAATCTGGATGAAACATGGGAGTGCAACCGCGCCATGGCTCGCCTCACGTGTCATAACCTCTTGAAGATATCTGGTGACAGATGCCAGCAGGGATTTTTGATTGGTGAGAACGGTTCAAGTGGAACATTCAGTCTGGTGAGAGTTCGGACAGCTCATGCACGAATGCATCATAAATTCTTTTAATATTCATGTTCACCTGCAAAAGCTAATAAAAACTTGCAGAAATGTTAGTTTTTTTTTCCTGAATAAGCGTTTTTAAACTGCACTGCTACGCGACAGTGCAGTTTAACACCAATTTTCAATAACATTAGAAAATCAAACATACACTTGCGCGACTAATCTCTATAAATTACAACCATATCTGGAAAATAACTAATCTCTAGAAATTACAAATAATATCTGGAAAATAATTATAATTTCTAGAAAATACAACTTATATCTGGAAAATAACTAATTTCTAGAAAATACAACTAATATCTGAAAAATAACTATAATCTCTAGAAATTACAACTAATATCTGGAGAATAACTATATCTATAGAAATTACAGCTAATATCTGGAGAATAACTATAATCTCTGAAAAATAACTATAAGCTCGAGAAAATAATATAAGCTCGAGAAAATAATATAATCTCTAGAAATAACCATGCAACCACTAATCTCTGGAAATAACCACTAATCTCTGGACAGCATTTGCTTAATAATGAGGACAATGTTATCATCTGAGCAAATTTTTTAGTCTGTTCAGATAGAAAAAAACATGCTGACGAAGCCTTCAAGCAGTTTCATAATTATCTTTATCATTGCCTTATCATGCATGCTACAGTATACATTGTATTCAGTGGTTAGTGAAGGTCAATTAGTCCAGGTTAAACCCGCGTTGGAGCCAGATATTACATGTAGCACGACAAGAAAACTTTGATAATTTTTTTTTTCGTTAGTCACAGGACGCTCCAACTGAAATACTTTAAATTTACAACAACGTTTGATTGTTTGATGATGGCGCATCACAGAATATATGTATTGCGAATTTTTTTTAAAAAATAGCAAGGTCGAAATCATCACTCCAGACTTATAGATATCGTCAGCATATCGTACACGTGCTTTTTTTTCCATGGGAAATATAAGTGTAAATTAGACTCCCTCCATGACCATTAAATAATATATACATCTCCACTCCAAATGGGCGTATTTGTTTGGTCGCTCCTAAATTTTATTGCCCCATATATTATGCTTATTTTGTAACATTTGAATAACTGAAAGTGTACCCTGATGATTTATCAACGCGCGACTCCTAACGCATTAGTTCCATTGTGCCTCATAACATCGAATAGAATACAATGTAGTGAATGTATACGTTATATTACCAGACTGGATGCATATATTACAGTAAGTGATTTCAAATCCGATATAAATATGCAGTATTCATTTCCAAGAAGTTAATGTTCATCTTTGATTAACTAACAACTGATAAATCATGGCGTTTAAATTTAAAACTGCATGCAGCGTATGGCTTCTGAGCATGGGAATAGGATGTAACAATTTCATTTTTGCATATACACTGTATGCTAATTACCTTTCGATGTTCCCCAGTTTATCTATAGATGCAATCGTATATTTTAAAAGTTTACTTTCTAAAAAATGTTTTTTTGAAAAAATTCGGCCCAGGTCTTATTATTCAGAATACATGTATCGTTAACATGGCAATCACGTGCATTTGTATATTCTGAATATTTGTATTCGCGGACATGTTACATGATATCCTCGGGCATAGAAGTGTTGTTGAGCTTCAGCAATAGTAAAACTCAACCCTTGACCAGTAAGGGTTATTGCCACATATATTTCGTCTTGAAATGTACACTTTTCAATAGCATTTAGTGAGAAAAGTAAACTAACTACAGTGATGCATGAAAAGAGTCATTTCGCAGCATCCAAGAATAAAAATAGAAGTAATAGGATAGCAGCAAGCTGCATGGTGCAACACGCCCTGATATGCTCAGTCTGTTAAATAGGAGATCCCATGCAAATCTCTGTGTTATGAGCGATTCTCGGAAAATACGGGCGCAAACAAACTTTTCATACTGTACGTCTGTGGCCATTTTTGTCGCACTCATTGCAAATAAAATTCTTGTTTCAAGGCAATGTCCACGAAAATTAGCAATCATAAAGGGAGGAGCCGTTCCAATGCAAAATTGTGCAATACTTGCATACATGTAATATAAAATGTTATATAGTCAATGTGGTTATTTATCATCCGTTACCTTACCAGTCCTTTTAAAAATCGGTTGGGTGTGTTGGGCGTAAGTAAACTACAGTAAATCCACTTATCTACATTATACAAACTAATTAAAGTTTTTATTGTCAGAGCACATGTAAAGGGAATGATAATGCCAAAGTCATAATTCTAATGGACAAGCTACAGCTAATGTAGCTTACATGCATGACTATTTTTGACATTTCAATATGATTTAAAAAAACTTAACTAATTATAAACTAATTAAAAATGAATAAAATTGTTATGTTCGTGATATAACTTTAATAATTTTTTGCAATGTTTGATGTGCATACACTGGCGAATTTTAGTGGTGAAATATGTAGCAAAATATTTAATGGATTGCAGTGTATTACTAATCCTCGGTTTATAAAGGTTAATTTGATCTTTTCCATGTAGATAATCTTCAAATTAACATTCATAAAATGCGGTTATTCGGATGTAAATTATGTAACCGATAGACATTTTATAGATATTCATTGCATACAATTTCAGTAAATGGCATTTCTTTAAGGAAATTACATGTATAGCACTAACAGAATTTTTCACATGTAAGTTGTCAAGACAACAACTTATGCGATGCTACTGTATACATGTATCTGTTTCTACATCGTGCTTTACATGCCAGATGACACTTAATTGTGCAGATCATTTAATCATTTTTTAATATAAATAATATATATGATGATTATCATTTCGTTTTCTGAGGTAAGAGATAAGTATGCACATGGTGTTAGGTTTTTAAACCCTAATTTCACTGTCTACAGACTACACTGTAGATAATAGTACTGTATATAGGGGTCATTAGCTCCTTCTTCAATGGTTGTTAATTTCGATAGTTATGAAATATTACAAAAAAACATTTTCCCGTCGAAAAGGGTTGCACACATGCAGTATAGTTGAGAATCTGACATCTCAATTCCCTCAGATAATAAAAACACTCTAGCCATGCGCCGGTTTCTATGATTAGTTTAAGAATTCCCAACCGTAAACTAACTTGGAAGATCCGAAAGAGCTAACGGCTGTTTGAATTACATTCTCCTCCCCTCAGTTCATTAACCGCCGTAATATTAAAACCCACAAAAGTCAAATTATGTTAATTAGAATTCGCAATCCCCGTCATGCCACATTCTTGCTATGCGGCGCTGCAATACCTTACCATGCAATAACTGCGTTTGCATTGTTATGCTGCCAGAGTGTATTTACGATTATGGCTTTTAATATTTAGCCCGATGCATAATTTATCCTTTGTTGAGACACCTGTGCCACCACATTGGCCCTGGACCAAAACAGGGCACGAAATATTGGCACTAACGTGCCGTTTATTATACCCCTGTCACACGATGCCATTTACTGATCATTTAACAAATGGCCTCACGATGATCATCGAAAAATGATCATGAGCAAATGGAAAAACCTGCTATACAGCATTATCTTAATGAAGCATGGGGTTGAAATTTTGTCTATATTAAATCTAAAGACCGGTTTTCAGAGCAATGTCTTCGAGTAGGCCGGTTCACAGTTCTCAGTTTATAAGCATCGATTAGTAAGATATCCAGTAACGTCCAAGTTACGGGCTTTACATAAATACCGTCTGATTTGACTGCTACAACATTAATTAAGCTACAAGTTCTTTATCTGCAATTATTTATTTGAATATAAGTAATTTTATTCCTATTTTTGAAGTCGGAGTTAGTCTTTGAAAAATAATTAGCAGAATTTGTTAAATGATTAAAGTTACCTGAAATGTTTGAAACTCAGATATGATATGCTTGTATCGCTTGATTGTAAAGCTTGTAAACGTACATATACTGTACATACAGGTAACTAAAATACCCTTCAAATGTGATAAAAACTTAGAATGTTTATAAAGTTATTTTTTATACTAATTCCAGAACCAACTAGCTAAGAGTTTCAATGCAATTACATTACCGAGTTAAAGGGCAGTTAAATTAGATTTTAATCTACACGCCAGCGTCACTGCCGATTAAAACCTTGCAGGATTAATTGAGATTAGCACAAAATAATTCATTAATTTCATGCATACATTGTACAACAGTTCATCAAGGGAAAATTGTGCAATTCCACACCATGACAAGTGTTGCAGCATCTATAAACACGCTTATTTTACAACAACTAAATCATGATATGGGTCCTACAAAGCCATTAATTGAGTTGACGCTAGAGAGACCTACATGTATATAATACATTGTTTAACTACCCTGGAGGATAGAAAAAGCCATTAAAGGAACATTAAAAACAATGCTTGGTCGATTGTATTTTTTATAAAGCTTATAGCAATTACAATTAGTGATGGTGCATGCTGTAATTGGTAAAGTAGATAGTGCTTTGCTAGTATAATTGAGCATACACATGGTTAATGACATCTGGAATCGTTCACATGTAGCTGCATTGACAACCTTGACAAATTGCATTTCTGAGCATAAAATCAAACGTCTATACATTATACAGAAGGAGTTGATAAAATTACAGGAAGAGTTTCCTTGAGTCAAAGACAAAAAGAATCTATAGACAATAAAGACTTCTCAGATTGTCCCATCTGCAATGTGTCCTTAATGGATCATTAATGTCAAAAGTACAGTAATAAGGTTGGAAAAGGATCACAAAAAGCAAATACATTCCTTCGAAGTATATAGAATTTTTCAATGGTCAATAGCATTTAGCTCCGAGCAAAAAATGAAAAGCTGGATCGCGTTGAATTTGATTAAGAACTGATTTTTGGAAGAATTAGAATAAAGACATACTGTAGGTGTTGATAAATTATTCAGTGGATTTTGGGAATGCGCCTAAGCGCATATTCCAATTTCAATGCAGAAGCATATGAGCAAGTTTGTGACAAACATTAACCAAAACCAGGGTTCGAATCGAGGGCTCTGCATACAGAAATAGACTAAACAACTTCCGGTGGGGATGACCTCTTTCTTTGAATACCACTAAAAGGGAAAAGACTAGATAGGCACATCTTCATCAGCCTTTTTTAAAAGAAAAGAAAAACCCAATAGGAGTATTCTTCTGCACCGTGCACAAATACCGATCATGATGGTTTTATTGCCCCGACGACAATTAAAACGTTTTATTGACAATTCCAATCTAAATTCAATAGTTAACTACATGTTCATCTATTTTTTTTTAAATCAACTTTACAGAATTTCAAATTCTCCATTTTAAAGTATATGTACATGTATATACTGTATACATGTATAACATTTTGAATTTACCTAAACAAGACCACGCAGTTATTGAAAATTGTTAATGCAATATGGCAGGTGATCACCTTACTGTTTAACGATATTTTGAGTTATTTAGGAATAATTTTACAATTGTAGTTGCATTTGAAAAAAAAAATGTTTGTTTGTTCTGCATTATTTTTTCAAATGTTCTATTTTCTCAAATTTGGCTAATATTGTTTGTAAGATATAACAACTGCTTAATACAGCACATGTAACTTCGATGATTTTCAGACCAAACTTAAATCTTTACAGTAAAAGTATTTTCCATCTACAGATCTCTATGTAAGATTGAAATTATGATGTAATGAGTCTGCAAGGGAAGTAGTACGTTTATAGGGTAGTGCATATTGCATAAACGACGCAACTCACCTTCCATGACAAATTTTGATCTCACAAACTGAATACTCCCTCGCACATTCAGCATCATAAAAGCTTGAAGCAAATTGGTTACATGTAGTGATTGCAGTTTATTGAAAAACTAACAACACGTACAATTGAGTCTTCAATAATTAGCCAAACGTTTCTTAGAATGTATATTGTGAGCTTTGTGGATGTTCACCTTTTTGAAGGTGTGCTTTGGCAAATTTTATAACAGTCCTTTGGGGAGAATTTCCCAGGGCATACTGTACAGTCCGCATACACACGAGTTCAAGTGCTTAACAGTAGGGGGTGCCACTAACAGAGGTAGGGTCCTTGGGGGTAAGAAACAGGAACAACAACAGAAAGCAAACAATATGAAATAGGCACCATGGTGATAGGCACACCTCTCCAGTATATTACAAGGAGCCGGTGGGTGCTACGCAGGGGCAATTGATGAGGGCGTGAGGGAGGATGGCAGGGTGGTCCACCTGGACCCTAAATATTCAGAAGCAAGCACCAACTAATTATTCAAACATAAATCAGATTGTAAACAGCGGGCAATTTTCCCATAGCTCGAATGTGTGGGCGGCCATCTTGGACGAAACATGAGGTGCAACTCATTTGCTTTCTTTGTGTTGCCACGAGGAAACTGGAGGCCTTAACATAGGGTCCGCTAAGCTTGGCCATCAAAAGTTTGGGATCTGCCCTCTTGTTGTTGTTTTCTAAGTATTATTCGAGGGTCGTTTTTTAATTTTTTTGCATGTTCCAAGAAGTCTTGATAACAAAAAAAAAAGATTGTGTATGTATTACATAAACCGGGGAAAACGAACTTGTCTTTGATACGTAATGTACTTCATAAACCACCAGTCAAGTCCCCCCTCCCCGCCAAAAAAAAAAAAAAAAAAAAAAACATGTTCAGATTGCATAAAAGAATTGGACTGTCAATGGTTTATATCCCTAGCTGTGAACCTATATACAGGTATGCGTTAAAACATTAGCTAGAAAATTTTGAAAAGTGGCACTGGCAACAGAATGCATGTACACGCCAATGCTGATAAGATGACCTACAGTATAACAACCCCCATAAAATTTCTCGCAAATGCATTTTCAGCGCCCTTAAACGTTTGTCTTCCAAGTTTTTTTTATTATTTACTTTCTCTTAGAAACTTATGAAAGTGTCTCTGAGCCCTTGAGGGTGGACAAACAGCCAATTCAAACTCCATTAAAATGCTGAAAATTGAGGAGTAAACAAGCAACTAACGTTGCAATTACAATCCCATGAAACCATTCCCCGTTTTCACGACCTTAAACGCAGTGAGGGGAGTGGAGGCCTTCATGGGGCAAAGAACCCTAACTTTATGAATGGGCACTATCTTAGCTAACGGGGGCCAAGCACTGCTTCTTGATAATGACCGAGCAGTTTGATGCTTTATACGAAGTGAAAATAATGAACACCCATGCAATGTCCTTAAACCATACTAAGGCTAACGCTCATAAAAATGAACATCCTGTCAACGCTGCCATTAATGACTATCAAAATGATTTGCACAATTGCGGTACCCAAAACAGTGAATAGGATCTGACATGTTACAGCTACTAGCAAGTGCATTACCTCCAATTTAAATTCATAATATTCCAAGGTCGAAAAACTTTTTTGCATTCAAAATATTTTTTCAATCAATAATAATTATTTTCAATGAGAAAGTCATGAGATTGTGGTTTATTTGACCATTCACATTTAACCTTAATAATAGAATAACCTTTAAAATAATTAACCTTGCAATTTTTATTTGCAGCAAAAAAAATGCTTTTTTTCATTCATAAGACTGCAATCTGGGGCAAGTTATCCTATCCTTCGAAAACAGCTTGAAAATACCGGGGGTAATTTTACCAAGAATCTCTAAGCGTGGCTAATATGGTGGCGCCGATTCATGTGATCATTCTGATTTCGTTCATTATAATTTTCACGAGCAAAACCACGATGGTTTCATTCACTACTTTCACTCGTGCCTGAAGGTCATTACTATGCGATTAGTTCAAGAAATTAAAACCAAATTATGCAATTAAGGATTTGTTAATGAGTTGAATGAAAAAAGTCAAAAGTTTTGTTCTTAGAATGACAGGTAGATGAATGTTTATCCACACTGGACTGACCTGAATTGGCCCCTCGTCCTTATCGGAAAATACCAGTTTTTTTTCTAAGAGGTTTTCAGGCCAAGTGAGCAAAGCCCAATATAAGGAGCTCTATATCTAACCCACATTCAGTACAAATTTAGTTTTCACTTTCAGATGCAAATCCCAAACAACCGTGTTCATACAATTCAGGACGTTGGAGCTTTGCAACCCAACACGTTTTCTGATTCAGGATAGCAAATGGGTCCAGTAACCCAAAAAGTCCATTAAATTGCAATAAAAAGAAATGAAAGGGAAACCGCAAGATTTATTGTATAAAATACAAGAAGGGTTGAGAGACTAACATACATCGCGTGTCATTATGTCCAATTTTTGTCATAATGTACATACAGGCAGTGTTGGCAGGGTGAATGTCTGTTTCTCGTTATGTGGAAGAGAACTTTTAGATTCGGTGTGAACGTCGACTTCACCAATGGGCTGATACAACTCATATTGACCATATATATTTCCCAAAACAACGTCTAGGAATGACGTTTATTGCATTTACAAACAATCACTGCACAATAATGTTTTTAATTCGTCGATCATACTAAAGTTCAATTCAATTTAATTCTTGACCCTGCAGTCAGTACTGAATGAATAAACTGAAATATATACAGTAGATTCTACTGAGCTAGTTTCATTTCAAACCTGAATTAGAAATACAGTAAACTTTTGTAATGGTACATTCTCTATACGCTGTACATTGTGATTGTCTGGGTCCATCAGAATAATTTGAATGTGGTTGTAGGCACAAATCTATCTGTACTCGGTTGACGTACGGTACATGTGTATGCATGTGCAGTACATGTAATGTGCCGGGTTACTTTAGAGGGGCAAATAGACAACTTCAGATTTGTCCACTCAACCCCATCCAAACTATTCCCAAGGGAACCATTTGTTTACGAGTTTTTCGAAGATATATTTTTTTTAAAGTGAAAAACTTTCGGTAATTTTAAATTAAAGCGTGAATAAAACTATTTACGAAAAAAATCCCATGGAACCAACAATCTGGCATATAAAATGTTTTTGATGGTCCATAAACATGACTCGTTGACAGTAACAGATTATTCGACAATTTCAAACACCATGTAAATCAACTAAAGCGTTTGTATTTTGGTTCCTTAATTACTAAAAGTAACCGCAATTAAACTTTTGCAGGAAAAGGAAGAAGGCCTACAGCACTGTATACCGTTTTCTTGACACGGATATTGCAGAGTTTGCATGAGCTCAGTATAAAAAGCTTCGACATTTATGGATGCTAGTTATTGATGCTAGATAAACAGTCTCGGACCCAAAATTAGCCTAGTTTTTTCCATTAACAAGTCATTGTTAACTTTAGCATTTGAGGCATAAAAATGATGAATCTATTCCTTATAGAATAAAATTTCTATCAGTGAACATCTAAATCTCTTCACTGCCAAATTACTTACCATGAAAGGTAATGTGAAACTATTGGGGGAGGGGGGAGAATAAAATAAAACAATGGTTAGGAATGACAAAGATGACGCTCGAACAAGACATTTTTTAACAATATTAAATGCAATATCATGGCCATGAAGACTTCGCACATACGAGTGCAAAAAACAATTATCTTTACCGTACCTACCCTGTCGAGTCCTATGCGTTTTTATACAATATGAGCGTACGATGCAAAAAAGAGGGCATGCCTCTTGAATGTTTCAACTGCTGTTTGTCTTGTATAATCACTACCAAGCACGTTTTTGCGAGCGTTCATCCTCAATTCAGGCATCTCGAGCTGTTTGGGTAGCATTTAATGGGCATAACTAAGATATTATATCCAAACAAGTTCATTAACTAGTCTATTTGAATTCAGAACATTAAGACAAAGGGTGCCACAAAGAACGCGCCTCCTGCTATTGAGCAACGAAAAGCTGGCATGACGAATATATGATTTATGAAGTCATCAAGTCATCGTAAACAGGCCCTGATGCTCGAGTTCGACGTGGAAACCGCAGTACATGGACAATTAGAAATTATTCAGGCTAGAGAAGATTGCGTATGTTAAGGGGTGCAATGTTGTACACGACGTGGTTAATTTACCTCACTGCAGGGAACAACGAATTATTTGCGAAACAGTCGAGTAACACTGCAAGCACGCTGCCAGGGCATATCTGGGACCAGAATCAAATTTATTCAAAGCAAATTTAAGGAGTTGAAAACACGACAAACAAGAAGATTCGAAGAGTTGCAGTTGCAGACGTCAGTTGAAAGGTCGTTAATATGACCATGCAATGGAAATTTCAAAACAGTCTTATCACTGTTTATCAATCATGTTGCAGACTTGGCAGCATTTCATCTTTTTGTCCCTTTATTACTGCAGTAATCAGGTAATGACGACATTATGGACAATATGAACTTAAGTACTCTTTACAAAGATTATAGATCTGAGAAATATAGTACAGTATTTGCATTAGAAAATTTGAAAAGTTGCACCAGATATTGAGATCAGGGGCGGAAAATTGATTGATGAAACATCGTGAAGTTGATTATGCCTCCACCATTAAAAAGAAAGGACAATTATCGCACTGATAATTTCATAGATTAGTTGCACTCGGATAAGTAATTCGGCGATGACAACTGGCAAGTTTGAATCGTTATACTCTGTAAAAAAAAATGCTTGGCTATGGTGAAAAAAATGTTCCTAGTTCATCATTTGGAGTAAGGAGCAATTGAAAAACTAAGAATGAATGGGGTCAAACTCGATTATGTGATACAGTAAAAAAATATTATTTGGAACAGTCTCGCAAACGGTGGAAGTCATCGTTTACAGACCAATTAAAAGCAGAAAGGATATGACGTATTTTTAACTGGATTAACTCCAATGTGTGACATTAAAAATCACAAGGTGATTGGTAGCACGCAAAGCACATTGTCTGTGACATCTTTAAACGTAACCACCGAGGTGGTAGAACCTGTCATTCCAATCCACTTATGGAACTCCGAGCCCATTCGGATCC
>JAQGAO010003682.1:0-16541 GCA_034697705.1 Ommatoiulus sabulosus | reverse complement strand
ACAACCTCACCTTGCAGTAGCTGCAGTAATTTTGAAATGCCACAGGGTGGTGATGGACTTATGAATCACCCTGTATAATGTACATGTATATTTGTTATTCATAAAATTGATAACATCACAAAGTATGAATAGATAAAAACTCGTATTGGGGGAAAATTTCGATTTTAGAATCAACACATTTTGTCGACCTTTAGAATACATGAAATACATCCGTTATAGGCTTCAAGTTACCAGGGAAAAGCAAACAAATGATTTTTAAGTGACATTGAAGAAATGTTAGTTATCAGTTGTTCGATATTAGTTTAACTACGAATACACTAAGTAGTTGTTAGTTGCCAGTACAACAATTTTTTTTCCACTAAAATAGTTTAGTTACTCTTGCAACTACAATTAAAAAAGTTAAAAAAATTAGTTATGTATTAATAATTAAGAACTACAGTTTTATAGTTGCTAGTTGTAACAACCACTCTAGTAATTTAAGTGTAGTTGTAGTTTGAAACTATTAGTTGCGAATAATTTTTGCATCTATTGATCTAATTGCTCAATGCTCAATTTGATCTAAACGTCATATTTGGCCTAAAAACTCAAAAAAAGCCTATGATGGTAAATTTTTGGAGGAAATTTTGAATAGATAATAGTGTTTTGAGTTGTTTGTTTAGAAAATAATTGGCGCTTCCGGTTACTTCTGTTGATGTAGCCTACCCATAAACTGGCCAAAACTACTTAAGTTGATCAATTAACGGCATCAAACTATTTAAGTTGATCAAAACGGCATTTTAGACCAAAAAGAACATTTGACCAATATTTGGATGAAGTTTTGAATAGACAGCCGATTTTCTTTAGACAACAAATAACGTTCCAGGTTGATCCATTGACACATACATAAACTGGATAAAATTTCCTAATTTGATCTAAACAACACATTTGACCACAAAAAAAATCAAAAGGATCCTCTTATGGTTAAAGGTTTTTTATATTAATTTTTGAATAGACATGCCGTCGTATTTTGTTTTATTTTTTTCTTATCAGACAATTTATTTTGTTTTCACACCCATAATTAACTAGACAAAACTGCTTAATTTGATAAAAAGTCACATTTGACAAAAAAAAAGAAAGAAAATGTAGCCTCTTTTTTTAGATACATGTATAGTAGTTTTTTTTTATGAATTATTTAAAAATAAACTTATATTTAATATATAATATTTTTATAATCATTATAAAATGACGTAAGTGAAAGTGATGCATCATAGATGGCGCTGGAACGATTGTTTTTTCAGCGCTACATCGATCGATGAAAGTGCCCGCATTTAGGAACGCATCTTCCGAGCTGCTTTTCACCTTATTTCTATCTTCCCTCGGCCGCATCACCTTTTAACTCCAATATCTAAAATTGCTTTTCTCTTTTCGGGAATATTCTGCAAATTGTACGTGTATTATTGAATGAAATTTTCAATTTCTCGATAAAAGCGATGAGGCTTTATTCCCATAGGAACGGCCTATCGTCCATTTGACGCAAATGCGACGAAAAAGGTTTTTTTCGCCAATCTTTTTATTTTTTACTAAAATTTTGGAGGCCGAATCTTTCAACTATCTTTCATCTCGTGTATATGCGACCAAAGAACTCAAATTTCATCCAAAAATGGAAAGTTTTGACGTAGAACTATGTCTTGTGGGTACGGAGTGTGGGATGTCCAAAAATGTCCCAGAAATGTCCGAAAATAAGAAATTTTTAACGAAAACGTCATTATAGTAAATGATGATGTCATTCATTAAAGCTCTGGCATCATCATAGTAAGCAGTAACGTAATTCATTCAAATTCCAATGTCATTCACTAAAATTCTAATGGTGGCGTCATCCATTAACATTCTGACGATGACGCCATTCATTAAACTTCTGATGTCATTCACTTTAATTTTCAAGAGGATGTCATTCATTCAAACTGTGAGAAGAGAATGACGTCCTTCGCTATAATTCTAATGGTTGCGTCATCCATTAACATTCTGACGATGACGTCATTCATTAAAATTCTGATGTCTTTTTCAGTAACATTTTCATGATGACATCATTCATTAAAACCGTGTGAGAATGACGTTATTCGTTAAAATTCTAATGGTTGCGTAATTTCTGCCACAGTACTACCAAACAACCAAAATCTTCTAAGTCCCCCAAAATAGCTAAGTCTACTAGAACATTTGGCAAAGTGGCATTTCTGCCGCAGTGTTACCAAATATTCCAAAAGCTAAGTCCTTTTCTTGAACTTCGAAAAGTGGCAATACTGCCACAGTATTTCTATGTTCAAGAGAGGATTCCCTGACACCTTCTGCCTTATTCTGAAAATAGTACGACTTTTATACCCAATTTTTGAGATAGTGCTGCCATCTACAGTATAATGGTGTAGCAGCTCCCCCTATGAAACCAAAGGTTCACATACAACTTTTCCATTCGGAAATGACAAAGTTCATACAAGCAAAATTAAAGATGTTATTGGGGTCAATGAGGGCAATGTTGTTGTTGTTCTGGCTGTTTCCGTAACGATTAGTAAATTAAGATAATCTGTGGTGATTAAGGATTTCAAAGTGTAGCTACGATAATATGCTAGACATAATAATTGCAAAACGATAATCAATTAAAAAATACGCATAAAGTTGTATTAAAAATACAACACTCTGATGATGACGTTATTTTTTACAATTCTGATGATGACGTCATCACCAGAGTTTTAATTAATGACGTCATCATTGACTATGCAGCTTCAGACCGTAGCTATTGTACAGTAAGTTCCGAATGCGGACGATTTGCGTGCATTTTTCTCATCTTTAAAATCCGTGCTGCACCAAAATCGCTAATCCTCTCACGTTTTCTCTTAATTTATTTATTATTTTATTGATTTTCGTCTCGTCTTCTTCTCGCAATTCACTTTGACTTTACTTTCAATTAGCATCAGAAATGATCGTAAATTAATTTATTCTCGCCGTGTGGTGTCTGTACCTATAATATGCCTCTTTTTTGACTTAGGCCTAAATCCCTACAGAGTGGCCAGAAAGTTTAAGTCATAGCGAAATTTTTCATTTTGATTTGATTTTATTCGAAATGTTATAAACCGCGAATCTGTCAAACGCTTCGGGAACGAGTACTTACTGCGAATATAAATTAGGAACTACTCAATTTACTTTAAATTTATTATGTAGTTTACATTTCGTTAGGAAGTCATGGAACGACATTTTTTTGCATTTCACAATGCGTTGTTTTCTCGAGAAATCTGAATAGTTGGATTTATTGAAACATCTACCCTGTAATTGCAAAACAAGATTGCAAAACAGAACTTCAAGAATTTACTCACGTTAAATTTGCTCAGATACTACATGTGCGTGCTTATTTTCATACAGTTTCTTTAAATGTTTGGAAAAGTAAAACTTTTTGCCAAGAATTCCCTTTCTAATTACTCCAAAACATTCCCAAACGTTTTGACATTTTTGTAAATCCATCAGTTTTTCTGAAAAAAATACTAAAGTAAAATTTCTGCTGTTCTTGAAAAACGTTTAACGTTGTTGTTTTTTTTTCAAATTTGTTACATGTGGCGTTTTTCAACATCTAATAAATGTTTACCAATTTACACGAAAACACCTCTGATTTCTTCATTTTAATGTATTCCCAAATTGCTCAATTCATTTTTCAGATGTCCTGAAATTCCCCCAGCATTTCGTAACTTTACGATTCAAAGCTTTCACGCATTTTTAAATAAGTCGGTCCAGATTTTCTACAGAATTTTCAACATTTCACAGTTTTGAATAACACACGTTACTAACTAAACCTCCAAGCACTCCGAATGATATCCCCTAACAATGTCACGTGTCCTCAAATCTGTCCAAACGTTCTGCATTCCCTAAATTCAATTTTAATTCGAATTCTTCGTTTTCAAGATAATCCAGGATTATCCCAAAATTTCGTATTGTTACTATAAAGCCGGGTCCACACGCAATGTTTTGTCGTCAGTTGTGCATGATCAGCAGATTGAGCCAAAAGACTGACAATAAAACACGCGGCCAAACAATTCAAACTTTCTGTCAAACTTTCGCTCAGTCTTATGCTCAGTCGTTCCGAAATCGTCACGGAGGAAGGACTGTTAGTGACGATCATTGCATTATGTGCCCAAAAATTAAAGAACTGAAGTTACTGGATATGTTGGAAATTTATTTCAAAACTGTTTAAAACCATATGCATTGACAAACTATTTTCAAACTATCTTTAAAACATTTGTAAACATTCTGTAAAATAACTGCCAAGCAATTTAAAAGCAATTAAAATGCTGTCACCCAACTACAGGCAACTATTACCAAACAATTGTTCGAAATCTATTAACAAAAATGTCAATAATACAGTTTTCAAATAGTTTCACAAATGTTTTCAAATAGTTTAGCAATATTTTTAATCTTCTCGAAGACTACAACCAAACTAAAATATTCTAAAACTAGTTTAAAACCAATTATTTGCATGATAACTATTTTCAAACGTTTACTACGCAAATAAAGTTGCTTTTAAAAAAAGTGCACGTAATACTAGACATCATTACATTATTATAATTTTTACAATCTATATCCTATTTGAAAACTTTACCAAGCTTTCAAAAATGTAATGCTAAAATATTCGATAACTACTTATAATGTGATTTGTGGTATTGGGTAACTATTTTAAAAACTAATTTTAAAATTAGGCCAAGAACATAGGCCTATACTGGCAGAGGAGCGAAGTTTGACAAATTAGACTGACGTGCGTCTACATGCACTAACCTGTCTTAGTCTTGCATGTATACAATGAAAAAGCCATCAGTATTTCAAACCTCATTCAGTTCATGCAAAACGTCAAATTTTGGCGTCCACACGTAATGTTTTGCTTGACAAATCCGGCATGATCATGTACAACTGACAACAAAACATTGGGTGTGGACCCGTCTTTAAACAACTCCCAATATTTTCAGATCATCCTCACATTTCTCCCGATTTTCGAAACTTGTCCAAAGTACCAAAATTCGCGATAAAAACCCTTCCATCTGACCTAAATATCTCTGAACCTTTTTTTCCGAATCTGGTCTAATGTCCTTCAGATTTGTCCAGCTGTTTAGCATTTCCTCAATATCACTAAAGTACAGTATATGCTCAAGAAAAAATTGACGACTTTGTCAAAACATTCTCAAAGCTTTCTTTCTATTTTCTATAAACCATACACTAAATTCTTGCAGATATTGCATCATTCCTTAAATTTTGATAAAATACCTCCAATTTCTCCTAATTTTAAGATACAGTGTATATGACTTTACACACGCTGTATATGCATATAGATTGGAACACTGAATTATTTCAAAATGCATTTTGAAATTCATTTTCGAAATGTATTCTCGTAAATGCATCAAAAAGCATTTTAAAAACGCAAAATATATTTTTAAAATGCATTTTTTTTTTCAATGTGGGCGCAATATTTTCACATATTTCGTCCGAACTTCTCTTATTCCGAAAAAAATTTACAAGTTCCAATTTCTAAAAATGTTTATAAATTAAAATTTTCCAAAATGTTCACAAATTCTATTTTCCCAAAATGTTCACAAATTCCACTTTCCCAAAATTTTAGATTAATTTTAAATTTTAGACCCCGCATTATTTCAACTTTTCATTTAAAATTTAAATTTTCAGCATTATTCCAAAAACTTCAACTTAAACACAGGTCGATATTCTGAATTTTTTCCATAAAACTGCCGACTATTTACAAACTGTACTGCTTTATTTTCATGCGTTGAGACGTCATCAAAGACAACCACAAAAGTTTTCCAAAACTCAACACTCGCACGTAGAAAATGCATCCAAATATTTCGCAAGGCGTCGAAATATGAAGAGAGAGAAAAAAAGAGAAAATGGGACGCAGGTTTTAAATTTAGCTCCTGCTTTCTCTTTCACCACCGTGAAAGATGTGAAAAAACAGGGGTTTTCAACCTTTTGAATCTAGTTTCTGGCAAATGAGCAGCCAAGCGATCAGATTTATATTTCGACTAAAAATCCAACGAAAATGTCGCTTTACTGACAAAATACAGCTATACGATTTATTGTCACATCATTTCATCCTTATACTGAAATATATCTTGTAGCTATACGAACATTAATCCAAAAAACTTATTGTGACATATACCTGTATATTTTTGAAAAAATAATTTTATTTAAAAAAACGATTTTCCTACAATTTTTGGTTTTCTCATTTTAATAAAATTAATAGTATCCATTAAGAATATTGAAATTGCTTTATCTATAGAATTTCTTGTACAATATATATATGTTTTGGACTCAAAAACTTGTATTTCAAGAAAATATCTTATAATCTGAAATTTAAAAGAGAACTTTAACATTATCCTACATTTTTTAAACAATTTTCTTTTTAAATTTTTAGCTTTATCATTTTTATCAAATTATTGGTATCCATAAATGATATCCAATTGATTTATTAATAGAATTTTTTTTACAGTATATTTTTAAACGCAAAATCCTATATAAAAAAGTATATTTGAAATTATGAAATTTAAGAAGGGAAATGTGCTATATACTGTGTATTTGATGTTTACTTATGTTTTTTATATCATATTTCCTTCATATTTTTGTTGCTGGGTAACATTTCTTCAATTTCACTTAATGGTCAAGAGCTTTACCAAAACATGCCCAGGTTTTTTTTCTCAAGTTTTCTGTAAACTTTCACAAATGTGCCTATAATTAATATTTTATTTAGCAATCAATCCTAATTTTTTCTGTATTCAAAGTAATTAATAAAATTTAGAAAAACATCTAAGATTCCTAGATATTTGCAAAGAGTTTTCCTATAAGTTTTCAATACATCTCAAAATATGTCTTAAATACTTCCCAAATTCCCTACAAATTGTGTCTCCTAAGGTTTAAGAAAATGTCAGATAATTCTGAACCTCCAAATAGTATGAGTAATATACATGTATTTAAAATATATCGTGTATTCCTGTTTAGTTTTTGAAGAAATTTCTATTAATAAATACTTAATTCATAAATTTAAATTAGATTTAAGACCATTAACGTTTTATTTTAGATCACTTCTTTTAATTACATTGTAAAATGCCTAAAAATTCAATATTTATTTTAACTTAAAAACATATTTCATTTCTGTTTTATATATTGTCTAATTTAAAATGAATTGTTCAATTATTTCAAGCAAATGACCCATCTTATACATTTTAATGCAGTTTTATATGTTTCATATATTTCATTACGCAATCGTTATGTTTAATTTTCTTATACTTTTAAACAATTCCCAAATTTTCATTCTTATTATTATTTCTAACAGTTCAAAATTTAAAATGTTCTTAAGCAGAATTTTAGACGTTTTCCATATTTTACAGTTTTCCACTTTATTGTATTATATTTTAGACAAATCCCATATACTTTCTATTCGTATTATGCCTTTAAACACTGCAGTTTTACTTTTAGTATACGCCCTCATATTTTTAAACTAATCTCCTATTTTGTTGTTTATTGTGTATAGAGATAATATTTATTTTTATTGCATTTTCAAACAAAATCCTTTATTTCTTATCATTTTTAAAGCAATTTCCATATTCTCATTTTTATTATATTTTCATTTACCGGCATATCAATCCATTTGATTTTTCATTTAATTCTATGTACTATACAGTACAAATTTTGTTTATTTTGAAATTGTAGACGTTGAACGTTATGGATTTTCGTGTAATAACCTTTGGATTTTAAAATTTTTCAACCATATGATATTAAGTAAATAAAATTTGTTTTCTCAGACAGATTGCATGCTGCAGTAAAGGCCCGCTAGAGGTCGCCCTTAACTCATGTAATTTATCCTCCCAAATTTAATACTACTGTTGGTTTTCTTCTTCCTTGTAGTCCGCCTTTTTTATTATTATTTTTATTTTCATTTTTTTCGATTTATACTGTATAAGCAGATGGAATCGTCCATCTTTGTTCCTGGTTTTCTATTTGCATTATAATGCCAGCAGCATCTTCTCTATTATTTATACATCGTTTTTTTTAGGGCGAGGTTAAGATGATAGCATCAACCCTCCATGTCTCTCTCAGAGCACAGACACTTTAAGAAGTAGAGAAATTTCTGGAAAACTTAATTCGATTAGCAAGTGACAGGAAGTGACTTAACGGGCAACATCCTCCAACCAATTATTCATCAGAAATCCGCTAGGGGCAAATCTACTGCGCTTCGAATACGTCACGAGTTGATATTAGAGTTTCTTGTATCCCAAACTTTTTGAGATGTATCAATTCAAATTACTTAATAATTGCAATGCATTCTGGCAAATCGGATAATATTTTTGATTTGTCATACTAGGATCTTTAATAATATAAAAATGTATTTTTGTGATGGACAAGATATGACATATGTGAAAAAACGATGGTTTAGATTGTTTCTTCACACAAGTTCCCCATGATGATATCAAAATGTTTGCTGTTAATTCCATGGAGAGTGTGATGAGAGTTCTAGAAAGTGATTCTTGAATAAATCTTAAAAACTCTTGAAAACAGTTTTCACAGAGCTTCCTTGACGAGTTTGGTGAAGATCAGTTCTTGTAGATTATTTGAAGGTTGTTCGATAGGCTCCTCGAAGAGTCCCTTGAACATTTCGTGGAAGAGTTTCTGAAAATTATTCTTGGTGAGTTTTAAACGAGTTTTGAAAACTTTCTCGAAGTTCATGAACCATCCAGAATTTCATGACCATTTTTCAAAAGGACAGGCAAGACTATATGAAAGAGTTCTTGACAGGATTGTCAAAAAATATTTTGAGTGATTTCTTTTTTAATGAACTTTTGAAGAGTTGCATGTGAAGTTTCCTGCTTAATTATAGCATAAGAAGTTGTGAGCTTCTTGGAGCGGCTCTTGAACAGTTTCTACAAGGGTTTCTTGACCACTTCCATGCATGTAGTTCTTGATGAGGCGCCTAAAAGGTTCCTTTAAAGGAGTTATTATACGTTAATTGAAGTTCTTTATGGAGCATTTATCGAAGATTTTCTTGATGAGTTAATTGAATTCCTTGTTGCCTACTTGAGTTTTCTTGACGTCTGTTGACAATATCGTGAACAGGTTCTTCTAGAGTTCTTTAAGACTGTTATGAAACGTTTCTAGAAAACGGTTTAAAAAGTGTTATGAAACGGTTAATGACGAGTTCTTAAAAACAGGGTTAAGAAACGTTCTTGGCTATAGTTCTTGAAAACAGTGTTATAAAAGTGTTTTTGAAGCTTTCTTGCAGAGTGTTATGAAATCTTAAAATATTGATAAGAAAGTATTCTTGATGTGGTTTTGAAACGTCGCACCATGCAAGCTAGTTTCAAACTTTCTATAATTGAATAATGACTGTTCCGTTTTTTTTTTAGGGTATGGCAACGTGTCTCCCAAGACGATATATGGCCGCTTGGTGACCATCCTGTACGCTGTGGTGGGCATCCCACTCATGCTCTTCTGCATGTCCAATATCGGCGACACCATGGCGCAGTCCTTCAAGTTCGTCTACTGGAAGGTGTGTTGCTACTTCTGCACGCGCAAGCGCAAACAGCAGCAGCGCCGCCAGGCGGCTAGGAGTATACGCTACCACCGCTACCCGTCCACCAGGAGTCGCCCAGGTTCCTCGCGCCACAGCAGCACGCGCAGTGGCACGCGCGGTCCGGACGACGACGACCGCAGCGCCGCCGGCAGCTACTACGGCGCTCAGGACGACGACGACGCCGCCTATCGACGGCGAATGGTGGGGGCGGGGGCGCCGCCTCTGACGCCACCCATCCAGAGCCAGCCCAAGGCGGGTGGCGCCTTCGATGATATCTCGGCGACGCCAACGCGACCGGACATCAGCAAGGTGCCCATCATCCTCAACAAGTACGTGCTGGAGAGCAAGGAGGACCTGAGGGTGGACATGCCCCCTTCGCCCCTGCACAAGGACGGTTTCGCGGAGGGGAACCACCAGGAGGCGGTGGCGACGCCGCGCCACCCGCCGCCACCACCGCAGCGCCTGGCCTCCATGGAGCCGCTGCGTCGCCACAGCAGCCGCCGGAAGCACTACCAGCGCCACCTGGAGGCGACGGACGAGTACGGCGACTTCGGGGACATGTACGATCCCAACAACCAGCACCATCAGCAGGAGGATCTGGACAAGGATGAGGTGACTGTGCCCATATGGTTGTGCTGCGCCCTGGTGACCGGCTACATCGGTGGCGGCGGCGTGCTCTTCTCCGTCTGGGAGGGCTGGACCTTCCTGGACGCGTCCTACTTCTGCTTCGTCACGCTGACCACCATCGGCTTCGGCGACCTCGTGCCCGGCAAGACGGTCAACCACGCATCTTTTCAGCCCACCCTCGCCCTCTGCGCCCTCTACCTGCTCTTTGGCATGGCGCTGCTCGCCATGTCCTTTAACTTGGTGCAGGAGCAGGTGACCACCGCCGTCAAGAGCATCGGCAAGCGCATTGGCATCGTGGACGATGACGATGACGACGATGATGACGACGACGACGACGATTAGTGGACACTTACAAAAACTAACCCCATTGTACCATCCCGCGGGTGGAAAATAGATATGATCAGTTATGAAATGTTGTAAAAAGACATTGGACACATTAAGTCAAATATGGTATTATCATTCGAATATGGCCAGATTTTCCCAGAAATTTGCGAACATTTCCATGTAGAACCATATCAACAAGCTCCTACATGTATATGGAACGTTTCAGGTATATGGCCATTTACGAAAGCAGGAATGGCCATATCCAGTTAACCAAATATGGACAATTTCAGATATAGTCATGCCTGGAACCATGCACATGTATGGCATATGTAGGCTAATACATTTCAGAAAATGTAAATTTTTCCACCCGGGATATCGCACCCCTACTTCAAAAGGGACAAAACTGAAAATTAAGATGGCCCCTTTCTTTAAGTAGTTGGATGATGTCAATAATTCCAAGTAGCACAGCCAATTAAACCACAACCAATTCTTTTTTATTTTTACATAATAATTAGTTGTGATTAAATAAGTCTAATTGCTACTTTGAATTACACACATCTCAAAATTGTTCAATTTCTGGTTTAAGACGGTATTAATTTATGCGAAATTAATTCTGTATTCAGTATACATGTCATGTCTGAGGTTTTCATAATTTGGGCGAATTGTCACTTTATATTTACAATGCATTAGTGCACATTAAAATACAGTAATTTTTGTTGGCAATATCTGACCATACACTGTATAAGAGATTCTGGTCAGTTCAGAAATGTACTATGCCACGTCAGAAATTAACAATATTTGGCAGGGTCACGAGTAAATATATCTGGTCATGTCAGAATTTGTCAATATTGTGCCATGCCATGCAGAAACTGAAAATGTAAGATCATGTCGGCAATTGACGATATCTGGCCATGTCGTAAACTGACAAAGAGGATCGATATTGACCTCGAAATGTCAACAACAGAAATTGACTGTTATCATCCCGTATCTATAGTGACTGACCAAATATGGTCATGCCAACTGTTATCAGAGTCTGATTTCATTTGAAGCATATTTAGTCTGGTTGTAGTTGTTTATACAATGTAATTAAATAACCATATCACAAGCTGGTCATTCTGATCAGATAATAGTTGATTTTCTTGTATATGACCATATCATAAAGTTGCCATGTCGTATCATACCTGGCTAGTTGACGTTGGCATTGTTGATTTTACATACAGTATCTACCCAGATGTGCAGTCCACCTTGAGCACTCTGTTACATTTATGTGTGCCGTATCTGTTTTTTTTTTGTCAGCTGAATGCACATTGTTTCCATAGTATGAAAGATACCAAGCAATGCTAAATTAAATTTTAACTATAAAAGTTATCTCTTAAAAATGTGTATTTTGTAAATGTCTCTACGTATGTGCGAAACTCACACTCTTTACGAATCGTACTTTGGCAGTCGTGAAGTCACGCGTACAATAAGAACGCATAAATTTTCTCAAATAACGTGATTACCTTGAGTGATATTTTACCCGAATTGGTTGGTCTCTTTTGAACACGTGACTTAATTCACGTTGTACTGCTAAGGTACGATTAGTAGCCTAAAGAAATTTCTGCCTATGTACCCCTATTGCTTCAGTTAACAATAGGGGTACTCAGATACATGTAGAAGTTTTACGTAACTCATTCAGAAGCTATAAATCAACCAGTAAGTAAGCAGAATTAACGAAACAGGTACTCAGACATAAGATTTACGAATGGAATTTTTTTCAGTCGTGACGTCATCAAGTCACGTGCGCTAACTCGACACGTTAATTAAGTAAATAAAAAAAATTTACTCACGGTTATCGCTGTTTTTAAACCAATTGATTCATTCGTTTTACACACGTGACTTCACGACTGGAATTTAGCGTCGTCACTGATTTAGTTCCGAAAATAGACACCACGCGACAGCGCCATGAATTTTGATTACCTTTAATCCTAGTGGCATTAGGCGACCAACTACTTCGCAGTACTTGCAATTCCACGAATTAGAGATAGAATTTTAATCAGTATAATGAAAATGGCTGTTAATCGAGTAGCAAAATGAATTAAATCAGTGCAAAGTCAAATTTCCAGGAAGAGAAGAATTATCAAAATTCCTACAATGTTATGGTAGGAATGAACCTACGTTTAAGGTAGGATTTTCTTTGAGATTTATTTTCCAGTCGTAGCATGAATAGTCTTATATTTCTGTGAAATTTCTAATTCCGTTGTTCGCGTGCGATTAAACAGAAGAATTTCAATAAGTCGACAGTTGAATTGAAATTTACTGACAGCCGACGGTGTGAATGCAATACTGTTGGCTGTCGGATTACTTCTCAATGTCGGTTTGTAGTAAAATTTGAATATCTCAGAAAACGTAACAGTCACTGAGATAGGCAGAACCGGAGACCACTTTTTACACCAGTTTTTCTGGGATTTGATGCACTGTCTTTGATAGTGGCAGGACATGTGGATGAGCAATAAATTGCCAGGCCAAGCACATCCTGGCTTCGTGCACTTGGCACCGATTTTTTATTTGCTGGAATCCCTCGGTGCACTGGCTGGACAATTTTTTGGCCAAATGTGGGGATTATGTAGTAAAGAGTCCTACCCATGGGGGTCATTACCCTAAAATTACCATATTTTGCATGTGCAGTATCATGTGAATAAATTCACAACGTGCGAGATCTTGTTACAGTGTACCATACTTATTGAATACAGGGTTCCCAAATACCTGATAACCTGGAATTGTCAAGAAACTTGAAAATGTCTGAAAAAGTGTCGAACGAATGACTTGTTTTGAAAAAGTCAGAGAAATTCAACGTTTAGATGGTGTCACAATCCAAAATTAATGTTTCCACGTGCTTAGCTTAGGGCCCATTTGCAAATTTTTTAAAATTTTCCCAGTATACACGTTTGCAAAATTTGCACCAATTTCAGAGGATTAATTTTCAAAATTCTCCACAGTTTTCGAGGAAAAACTTGCAATATTTTCAAACTTTTCGTAATATACATTCCACTGATTCCAGCACAATTTTACAAAATTTCCAACATCATCCGAGGACAAATTTTCAAAATTCTGAAACAAATTTTCAAAAAATTCTACATTTTCCGAATGCATATTTGTCAAATTTTCAAAATTTGTTCATGTTGTTTTGGTAATTTTTTTAAAAATTTTACAACGTTTTTTTCAAAATTGTCTTCAGTGCATTTTGCAAAATATTGAATATTGTCCTGTATCGATTTTGCAAAATTGTGGATAACATTGGCATATGTCAATTTTGACCAGGGAAATTGATCATTGGTCGTGGAAAATTGATTAAAAACCTGGAAAAGTCAGGGAAATTGAAATTTCTGGGGAAACCCTGGAACAGTTCTTGCATGATGACGCCATGGTAAATTGGACAGACATCGATGAGTTTTCATCAGCCCTTTTCTTCAGCGCTTCAGGTGCGCCATCACGTCCATCTTGGACTCCTTGTTTTTTCCTATTTTCTTTCAACATTCCTGGAGTATGATGCATTAGCGCTTCTTTTCCTCCATCCTTCTTTCTTCCACTTTTTTCCCTCCTACTTCCTCCCCATCTGACCATTCGTTCAATTCGTTGATTTCCCTCCCCCTGAAAATGACAATTTATGACACGGCATCGATTTCTGTTGCCTATTTCCCCCCTCAATTTCTTCCATTTCTCGTTTTATGCTTTCTTTTTTTTTTCTTCTGCTTTTTCTTCGCAGCGGGTTCGGGGGAACCGAATGACGAATTGGTCCATCTTGCGGACGCGGTGCCTCCCCCTCCTCTTACAAGACTCCGATTGCGCCAATGACCAGCCCGCACTGACCGCTACAAAATGAATGGGTGACAGCAGCAGCTAAGGACAACCGAATCCCCCACCCACCCCCTACTTCTCCATCCCGAGCAGTACCGCATTCTGCATTCAGGTGCAAAGCGAAATTACGCCATGCTCGATGGACAACCTCTCAAGGCGAATAAAATACAATTTTAAGCATAATAATATGATTTTTATAAGCATATTGTTTGCAAATAGCCGAATAAAACTTCTCTTTAATCAAAAGAGGTTTTATTTGGGTATTTGCAAACATTGTAAAGAAAAAAATTTAATAGTGTAAAACAAAATTCTGAAAAATTTTGAGTAAAATTGTAAAAATTGTATCATTTATAAATCGATTTTTGAATAAATATCCTAGTTCTCTTTTGTTATTTTTCAAATCATTTTTTTTACATTTTGTGACATTTTTAACAATTGCTGACATTTTTTTTGTTTAATACACAAACATTTAAAACTGTAATTTATCCAAAAATCTATTTACAAGCTGCACAATATATTTATAACGTAAAGGTCATATTTATCCTCGCTCCTAAATATGGTAAATTTCTTCTGATAAATTTTTTTTTTTTTTTTAGTAGGCAACAAGACACGACCACAAACGTATACTGGCTAAATCGACGTTTCGGCACCCATGTGCCTTTCTTCAAGTTTAATAACTGCAAAAAATTACAACAGATTGAAAAATGAAAATTCAACAGGGACGCGTTACAATTAAATTACTAAAGCAGGCTTGCAGTATGCCTCAAATTCGAATAATAGAAATAAAACGACGAGGAAACGCTGCACTACAGTGCAGCAGGGGCAGTTAAGTGATAAGACAACACAATAATAAAAAGTCGAAAGAATACACAATAAAAATAAAAACAAAGGCACATGGGTGCCGAAACGTCGTTTTAGCCAGTATACGTTTGTGGTCGTGTCTTGTTGTCTACTAAATTATATCCTCCGACCATTTGAAGTGAAGATGCTTAAAGTGAAAAATTGACATATTTTGCAAAATCGACACTACAAAATCTTTTTAAAACTTTACTAAAGACGATTTTGAAAAGTCAGGAAATAATATCTTATTTTGAAAAAGTCAGGGAAATTCAATGCAGTCATGGCGAACCACAATTAAAACTTCTAGATGATTAGCTCAGTGCCCATATTCTGAGTACAAATTTAAAAAATTTTCCACATTTTCCGAGGACAAATTTGCAAAATTTTCCACGCTTTCCGTATACAAATTTGCAAAATTCTCTAGGTTTACTGAGTACAAATTTGCAAAATTTTCCACGTTTTCCGTGTACAAATTTGCAAAATTTTATAGGTTTTTCAAATATAAATTTGCAAAATTATCCACGCTTTCCGAGTACAAATTTGCACATTTTTCCACGTTTTACGAGTACAAATTTGCAACTTTTTCCACGTTTTTCGAGTATAATTTTGCAAAATATTCCACGTTTTCATATATAATTTTCATGACTTTTCCAGGTTTTCAAACAAATTTCCCTGAACAATGAAAAAATTGACCTATTAAGAGACCATGTAGCAACATAGTCTCTAAAATTACAAAAACGAGACAAAAGTCTCGAAAAAACGCGCTTAAACCTCACATCCTGGTCACATTAACAGCTTAAAATGATTCCTAATCTCATAATTACGAGCACGCATCAGACCCATAAATTAGGTTAAATATCAGTTACCTAAATGTAACGCAAAACTTACTTGCGCGACCCCATTGGCGGCGTCCCTCTAGACCCGTCGTATCTCTTACAGTTAATCTCAGATTAAGTATTTCAAAACTTACCTGAAACAAGAAAAACCCAGAAATTATTAACAGTTTAAATTCTCGTTTTTCTTTCTAGAAAACATAAAATCATTTTGGGAGCAAATGCTCCCATTGGAAGATCAACTTTTACAAATATCTGAATTTTAGTTCGCAGTCCCATTGGTTCCAAAAGTTGATCTAGGTCTTTCAAATATCCATGTTTTAAAATGTTTCCCATTGGTCCCAAAGAAAAGCTGCCCCTCAAAAGTATCCATGATTTTGGAATAAAGGGCCCTCTTTTCCATCTTAGGACACATTGTCCACGACGCACAGTGGGCTGGACATGCATCAAAACTGGCAATAAATCATAGAAGCCATGAATTGTGTCCAATAGTAAATAAA
>JAQGAO010003681.1:0-16556 GCA_034697705.1 Ommatoiulus sabulosus | reverse complement strand
CCCTTGATGGTGGAGGCGGTGCACACCCGGTGCACACCTGGTGCACGAGGTGTATCCAGTCGAATAGGGAACGTAGGCTGCACCCAATTCAATGAAGTATGCACCATTTCCGAGCCGAACAGAACGGGTACAGAAACGTGCACCCGGTGCACGCCGGTGTGCACTTTTTGGGTGAGTCAAATTCGCCATAAGTACCCCAAAATATCTGATCTGAGCGGGGCTAGCCCGCGTCGTCTGCGTGTGAATACTATCTCTTAATTCCAAACAAGGAGAGAAAAAAATGCTAATTTTCTCGCGTTTCGATCGTAAACGCCTTATTGCGGAGCGCAAACACTGCCCAAAACACGGATAACGTCACGTGCGAAATCGAGCAGGTGGTTGAGACAGGCGCGAATCAACCGTATGGAGGAGCGCGTGCTCTAGTGCAATTATAGCGGATAAAAAAAGCGATCGAGGTGGACGCGTGGGATGGGGATTTCGTTGGTCAAGCGCTGTTGGCGAGTGGACGCAATCGCCATAATTAATAGCGGCGATGATAAGCGTGCGTCTACACCAAATTACGCCGCGACGTGTTTTCTGACACATTTGCACCTGGGATCATTTATTTACTCGTCCGCGATTTGCTCGATCTGATTTACGGCGCGACGCAAAAGTGGGTCCGGATCACGAACATTGCACTTCGTCTAGCAAAACATGTCTAGGAAATTCACTTAAAATGCGCAACTTATCCGTAAAAAAAAAAATACGTATAAAGTGAATTTTCAAAAAAGCGTGTCGCATCCTACGCATCAGCATATCGCAGTTTTTAATGAAGCCGATTTTCCATTATCCGGAGTCGTATAGTGTCGTAAAATCAGCGTAACGCGCGCATTTGCGGCATTTAATGATCAAAAGTAAAGTTACAGTTGGCATTTTTTTTGCTGCCATGCAGCTATCATGCGATTGGTGCAATCATGCAAGGCAGGAAATCTCGATGCACACTTTTTTTGAGTTACTTTGCATTGAAACGTTATTCACGAGGTATTTTTTAATTTCCATACATGTTCGAGCGCGTATTACTACTTGTAACGGCAGTTGAGAGCAAACATAAAGTTGATAAAACAATGCATGAATCAGAAAATCGCTTATTTACGCAAATTCATCTCTATAAAACTCATCGATGGATGGAGAAAAGCGTACTTGTAAGCAATAGTTTACGCAAGAAGTTGGGCGCCAAGCGAGCGGAACAACGTGGCGCTTAAGTACAAGTTGTACGCCCATGTTCATACGTCTAATTAATCGCGTCTTAAAAATTGAAGACGAAATTGAATTATAGGAGGTCGCAACGCTCGAATTTCAACCCGAATTTATGTATCAGCGTATAGCAAGTGGAACCGGTATCATTCCACACGCATTGGTGTGCACGTTGCTGCGCCAGTCTGGTTAGCATGTTAAAATGATGCCTATACGGTGGTGCCAGCTATAAGCGTGACAAAAACATCGAGTTCGCGCAGACACGAGAAAAAAAATTGAGGTTAAACTTATGGAAAAAAAACTGCTTTCAAACTGATGAAAAGTGCTGGTAAACTGAAAACTTGTCGCAAACTGATAATAAGAATAGATTGGCATCCAATCTGCAACCAGACTGTTTATATTGGGGTTACACAGACAGAAGCTTGACGAATCGTAACTTAAAAACAGCGATAGGGTAAGAACAAACAGAATGCTTATTGCAGGCGCTTAATTACATGTACCACTCTGCGTACAACTACAAGGTGAGGCATAAGTCTATAAAGTCATGTTGCGCTTGCTGTCTGCAATAATTGTTTGTTGTTTGATCCGTCTGATCAATTTTAATCGCTACTTTTGGGGAAGTAATTAGAAAAAAAACGTTAAACGCGAACCGGCATGCGTATTTTTACATGCGGTGTGAAGTCACGCTATAAAGTTCCGTAACGCAAGTGACGTCACTACGGTACGGATCTGTTCGATGTGAATCGGGCATTATTAAACCGCTGGCTGTTTTGAAACAAATATCATCATTTAATTTACTATCAATTCTTGCAACAATAGTTTTCAAACAGTATGTGGTTTCTGTAAGTGCTGAATATAAGCGTGAGATGGCAGCACCATAAGCACCTTCTTAAGACGCGTCTGCAATTGATGTTTTTTCATTCGTAAAATTGCAATCTTGAAATTTAGTGAAATTTCGAGAGACAACATGGAAATTACGAATACGCAGCGCTATGCGTTTATTGATGCGCAAACTTTCTATCCATGCATGTTTATAATTAAAACCATTCCGTTATAAATGCGAACGTGACGGGCATACTGTACCTCGGTTGCGGGCGCCGAGTAATTTATGCAAATTCGCGGCGTTAGTATTTACGAGAAGCATTTTTCACCGTAATTTATGGAGTTTTAAGGCCCGGTAGCGACGGCTCCGGAATTCTTCGCCGCTTAACCCTTCTCCAATTAATCAAAAGGCGTGCGCGAATTAATCCACGAACACCTCGCCGGCCATATTGGCGCATTAACGCGACCGCGAGTCGGCCATCTTGATGAACGAGGGCGTCGAACCGAAATCTCCAATTCCATGTAAATAATTTAACAACATCCACTTTTTAATGAAGTTTGCTTAAACAAAAAGATTGAAACTGTAGCGCCTGCATGTGCTTCGAGCATGCGCTACAAAAGTTTCCTCGCATTTTTGATTATTTTCCCAGATGATACCATCTCTCGGCCAAAATGCGTAGAAAAGAAAAATGTTGAATTATTTACTGTCGGTGCAATTAAATTGGATACACGAGTGCAACTAAGGTTTAAAAAAATCATGCAGTAAAATTTGTACTTTTTCGATTTCGTTGTCTAAACAGTCTTGTTTAATAATTCATAGTGTGCTAGTAAATCTTTACCAGAACATAACAGCTAAGATTAAAAAAGAAGTAAAATTCACGAACCTTATAGGCTATGTGGCTGCCTCACAGCACAGCTACACTATATGGCAAATGTGCCTATAGCTACATCTCACACTTAACAACAGACTAACAATATAATTACTATACAGAACACAGAACAGTAAATATTTTAGATTTAAATTGACATTGTAAAGGTACATGTAATACGGTATAAGGACCTGTTTTTTTAGGTCCTGTTTATATATAATATATTATTTTATATTTAAATTGACATTGTAAAGGTACATGTAATATAAAGACCTGTTTTTTTAGTATATGCACATGCATTTAATGATTATCGAATTAAAGTAGACATGCATGCGAACCCCAGGAAAAATTATAAAATAATTTGTTTTAAGGAAAAACATCCGTTATTCATTTAGGATCACTGCTTTATAACTCTACGGAGAATACAGTCCCTGTAAAATTGTATAGTACTTTTTAACCGTGCATGACTTCATGACTGTACGCTATTAAGCTAATATCCAATTATAATAAGATTAAGCTAATGACCAATTATAATAAGATTAATCTAATTCGATACTGTATCCTTGGAGACTAGTTGATTCCTCGTAAATTTTAACTCTTTTTATCGGTGATGTTTTTGAAACGTTCTATATGGAACTGGCATTCGTGGCGTACTCCCATCCGATTATAACCAAGATTTATGTTTGTTGATTTTGTAAAAAAAAATGATCCTCATTAAAAAAATAACCATCGCATTAACCTGATACATCCCATACAGGGTGTCCCAAAATTCAAGTTCCATGGGCCAACGCGTATTTACCCGTTAAACATCTAAACATTCCTTGGAATCATTACTTCAGCAGAAACGCCAGGAATACGTTTTCTGCAAGCTGCATAATGTTTCCAGATCGGTTTGCTAGCGCACTCTTAAGCCTGCCAATAACTCTCGCATCGATGGTCGTGTTTCACCAGGAATTTCTTGTGAAAGAGCACGACGATTTTGCTCCCACTCCATCTCGAGTGTTTTTCAGAGCGGGATTGCCTGTGCGGTTCGATCTGGAAACTGCTTATTTCGCTAAAAGTTCCCAATTTCAAAGAGCGCGAGTAAAATTTAGGATTTTTTTTCTTCCACCTCCATTTCTACCCACGTAGAAATCGGTAAAAAAGCATTAAGTAAATAATAATTGCTTATAGGCGCGTAACCATGGTAATCAATACCGCTCCTCAATTCGATTTCCATTAAGCCCGGCGACCTTGCTCCATAATACACGAGTTGGTATATCCAAATTTTCATTTTAAGTAAAAGCGTCTAATTTTATTATGCTCATGGCGAAGTTCGCCTTTAAAAGCCATTTTTTTTAAAGATGTTTATTCGCGAAAGATTACTTTGCACTCACCCTCATTCTTTTTCTTTCGAGTTACTTAGCAGATACATTGCAAGGGCGTTCATTATACGCATGCACGACTATTATTTTTCAAACGAGATTTTGTTATTTTCGTGTCATTTACGCCGGGATGAACACGAGCCATCGCCATATACGTTATTTGTAATTGAATCAACCTTAAAATTAATAATATCGCTTTTAATAGATAGTTCAGCAGAAGGGAATCAAACTGACAATTGCGAACATGAGCTTGTTAATCCGTCCAATTAATATTGGAATCAAATGTAGTTATAAAAATATCATCATAGAACGGAAGATGGTGCGTCTATTTATTTCCCCTTGAAAACATCAGCGCCATCTAGGACTGTATGTTTACGAGCACGGGGCAATGGAGGTGAGCGGCGCATCCCATGTTCTCAACGCCATCTATAGCATATTCCGCGCACCTGTCACGGACAGCCTATGATTTCTACAACATATGGTTTTACAACTACAAAATTGCATATTTTATTTCGCTCTGCGTTTCGGAAAACGTCCTTAATTGCCTTCATCAGCAGCTTTACTGGAATGCAAGTATACATGTAGTCTTGACAAAAGTTTAACCGGGGAATTTCCCATTTTCCATATTGACCTTATGTAGATTTCGTTAGCATGCATATATCGCGTGGCATTTCATTAAATCATTCCATTGGCGAAAATTACCCGGAGGCAGTGCCGAGGCACGTTATTCTTTTACTTGCTGATTCCACGAAAAGATCACGTGAAGTAGCCACATACGTAACTCAGCATAAGGTTGATTACGGAGGTATACTGTAGTGTAGGAGATCGTTTTTGAGAAAAGATTTCAGTTTCTAATTTTGCATATTGAAAATTGATTTTATTGAAAACTATTATTTAATTCCAGTATTTAGTTTTTGTGAAACGTGATATATGCGCATCACGCTGTCTTCTCATCGGCCGACTTAACTTCAAAAGTAACCACCAATCTGGTCAATACTGTCGTCAATGCCGTTGCTGTCAAAGTTGATTCAAATTTTTAGCCGAAAAAACAACTCCAGGGTCTTCCCTGATAAACATGCCCTACGATAAACATGCATGCATGTAAATGGTAGCAAAGTGAAATGCACAACATTACGCAGGCACGACACGTATATCGTATATCCAATGGCGTTTCAGCACGATGTCAAAAGTGAGGTTGGATTTGTAACCGATTTACTTCATGGCTGCGCGAATGCTCGGCTTTCGTCATTATTTGCTTTCTACAGCATCCTTTGACGTGTGAAAGTGAATTTTGCGAATGATAAACATCCTATAAGGGATTGCCATAATCCCTAATCCTTTACACAAAAACGATAAAAATTCGCAACGATGCGTTGCTAATACTAGCGTAGAAAAACGGCGTAATCAGGGCGTACTCTCGTCAACAACTGCACGCAGAGCGCTTTAGATTTTATCCTCGCTTACTGAATACATCCTCTGAAGATGCACAGTACATTTTTCTTTCAATCAGTTTCTTGCAACGACGCGACGTGGTCATTAGTTGTATACGCCGTCCATTTCATGTCCAACTTGAATTGGTCGTTGTTTCAATACTTCATTATTTTACATACAATGCAATAACAATATCTTCTCAATTAAGGTCTCGAGACACTTTGTCCAGCCAGAGCACGTTTTCAATCTCCAGCTTGTGGAATGTCCAATTTATTTTCCATCCATTTCTGGTACTTTCAATTTCAAATTGCATGCATGATTTCTTTCTCATTGAATGCCCATCTTCCTTCATGTCTACTTTATACGAACGTTCAACTACTTTTCGTTCCACTTCTGTAACTTCTAACTTTCTTTCCAGATCTCAGTTTTAGAACGTATGATATCTTTTCGTTCCATCTCTAGAACTCCCAACTTTATTTCAGCTTTCCAGTTTTAGAACTTATCATTTATTTTCGTTCCACCTTGGAAACTTCCAACATCCTTTCCATTTTTTAGTTGATGGACGTCCATCTTCCTTTCGAACTGGTGATGTTTTTTTTCGTTTCAACTTCCAACACTCATAGGTCCTTTCCAGTTGATTCCACGGAACATTTTCTACTCGTGGGATTGTTATTTGAAATGTTTCCTTCCTATTTACGCAACGTCTATTCGCTGCGCAATTCCAGAACGTCCAATGTTTTATTCGCATCCGATTACCAAACACTCGAATCTCTTCATTTCGGATTCCACAATCTTCGATATATTCTTTTTTTATGTCCAATTCCGAACCACTCGAGGCACATCTTTACCATTTCCATAACAATCTTCCGTATACGTTTAAAATTCCACGCTCGATCTACGCCTCTTGGCCGCTTCGTCCTGCCAACTTTTCTCTCCATTCCCCACGAGTCCATGAAAGGCAAACCGAGCAATAATCACTTCGTTATAAGGCAGTAACGCGTGATTTACAACAGTAGAGAAACAGGCATCCGCAGTGCATAGGCCGAGCGCTGTGTCCCTGGTTGTCCAATACAGTTTAATTCCAATATTGCGTACATATGTACAGTATATCCTTGAATTTTTTAAAAAATTTCATCTCCCGAGGTCAGACCTGGCAAACCTCGATTCTCGAGGGGGCATCTGCGAAATTTCAAAATATCGTTTTATGTCTCTAAAATGGGGGTTAGTCGGCTAATTCCTGTCTCTGGACAACATTCATCGCACACGTCGCGGCGCTCAGAGCACAAAATGCGTTTCTCTGAAATCCATACCAGCCTTTCATAGATTCTGCCACATCGCCAAAGGTTGTGGTAATTTTTTATTATTTATTTATTTATTTTTGTTTTGTGTGGAAAAAGCGAAAGGAGGAGCTGATTAGTGAAATGGTCAATTGTTTTAAAACCAGTGTTTAAAGTCACATGTTTTCAAGTCAAAACAGTGTTTGAGAAAACACGTTTACGTTACGTTTACATAACCAGCAAGGAAGTTTCTAAAAAAATCTGAAAAACGTGAACGTTTTAGAAATGTCTTCAACGAAGAATGATATATTTGCTAGACGTACCTCGTTCGAAATTAAACGATTTTTAACAATAACGTGTAGGTAGTTCTTGGAATGAAGACCGCACGGTTCATTTTGGAAGTAAAATTATCTGTTTCATCAATTGAATGACTTTTCTGAACCTTTTTTTTCTCTCATAAAACCACGGTTTGGGCGCTGTCAAGATTCGTCAACGATGAAATTCAGAAGAATTTCAGCATAAAAAGGTATTCGAAGAATGCGCGAGAATAAATTCTTCGACAAACATCCATTTTACAGAAATTTATCATTTCAAGCATGGATGATAAGTTATATTTCCTAGAAATGTAACGTATACATACGTCAAGCCCTCAACCACCACTTTCCATTGCTCGAAGAATACAAATGGCAAACAATCATCCCACGTACACAGGAGCGTTGCGTTTTTTTTTTGTTTCCATTAAGAAACCAACGTGCCACATCTCTTAAGATTTAACGACAGATAAGTTATTGACATAACACACGTTTTACGAATATTTATTCCAAACATACACATCGTACAGTACATGCCAGCCTGTTATTCTTGCAGCTAAATAGCACTTCCCGTGAAATGAGCTAGCAAACACGAAAATCACTTAACAAATGATATTCTTTCCGAATGCTGCGAACAAAATAACTTCACAGAAAATAGGGATGTGACGGGAAAGTTCAAGTCGCCTAAAACGGCGCTATTTCTCGATATCAAGTTTATCTACATGCATCTCGTGAAATTGTGGTATTTCTGATTTCTCTTACAACAGTGAAATTCCTTGTAAAATTATGACGTTTCTCATAAAATGGTGCTATTTCTCCTATAATTTTTTATAAAACGTTTCTGTTTTTCCCAAAATGGAGCTGGTTTTTCAAAATGAAGCTATTTCTCGTTAAATGGTGATTATTTCTCATGTAATGGCGGGATTTCATCTAAAATGGTGATCATCACCATCATCAACAACAACAACCATGGCGCAGCACCCTTTGGTGTACGACTGGAACCAATGAAACTCCCGCAGTAGTCTCATTATTGATAGTATTATGATCATCATCGTCATATCAATCGTCTTCATGGTGATACTTATCGTAAAATGCTGATTACTTCTCGTAAAATGATGCTATCAAAAATGGTGCTATCTATATTTTATTCTTTACCCTACAGCAAGTACGTAGTACCATTTGGCAGGGAGGATCATTATGCAAATTAAGCAAGACTGTCTTTTTTATAATAAGTTTTCTTAAAATGGTGCTATTTCTCTAGTTTTAATGCTAGTTCTTCTAAAAAGGTGATATTTTTTTTCTAGAGTGGTGCTATTTATCATAAAATGGTTCTTGTTGCTTCTAATATGGTGCTATTTCTTCTAGAATGGTAATATTTCTACAAAAAAACCGGTGATATTTATCGAAACTCTGCGATGCGACGTCATTCAACATTGTCGTTGTTCAGAAGATAACCTTATTAGGAATCTAAACACAGTGAATGATGTTACACATATACAGTAGCAAAATAACACAGTTCGGGTATTTCGCAAAAATGATACTGTATACTGCATATATCCTCGCTAATACATTTTGCATGATCGTGTGAAATATTTTCAGGCTTGCAGGCACATTTTCGATCGAGTTGTTTTCGCATTTTGCGAATTATCCGGCAAACACTTCCGAACACCTCTCCGGCTAAGATAAAATAGTAAACTGGGCTTGCTAGAACCGCATTATGGGAATGAAGAGAAAAATCGGAAGATTATTTTTTCGAAGGACTTACGTTTCGCCCTGTAATTTCCATCATGAAACTGCTCCATTTGAAAGCGCGATTCGATGAAAAATCCATCCAGACTCCTTCGCTTGAATTTTTCAATTTGGTCCATATTATTAGAAAATCACGGATGAACCCATTATCTCGCCCGTCATTCAAAGCCGAAATGCGATTGTTAGCATATTTTTTCATTAAGTTTTTACACGCTCGCGATACACCGTGGCAGAGATTGCGTCTCGCACATCTTCATAATTTGCGAATAAAAGCCGAAATTAATTTTGATTCGGAAGCTCGTAAAAAAGTTAATAAGTGTTAGCACAAGTCGGTTCGGGCAATTCGAGGGCTTCACGGGGAATCGCGCCATTACGTTTCATTAATACATGTATTAATAATAAAAAACGAAGCGTTGTAGAAAAAAAAGAGGCTGTCATCGACAGAAACCGAATTAGTTTCGGTTCGATCAAAGCTTAACCATTATTAGAGCCACAGAGAAAAAATTTTGGTTGTCATCTTTCGACGATACCTACGATACTGCCATCTATAAGCCCAAAGATGCAATATACAGGGTGGGCCAATAATAGTAAGCCAATTTAATAAAAATCATAAAATGGTTATTTGTTAATGGAATTTAATGAAAATTTGTACAAATATTGTTGTTCTCTTTACTTTCGAATTGCCCTCGTTTACGTTCTTTTTTAATGACGTAATCAATCGAATTTGGTTTCAAAATGGCGTTCACTGAAGAAGAAAGAACCGCAAGAAGTATTTTGCGTAAAACGAAAATTTACAGTGCTAGGCAATTTTTTAAACAGTTTCTGGAGAAAGGTTGGATTTTTTGTATCCTATTTAAGTACACATGTACAAATTTTCATTAAATTTCATTATATGATTTTTATAAAGTTGGCTTACTTTTTATTTGCCCACCCTGTACGTTGTGGAAACGTTACATGTTTTTGGAGAATTGTTATCAGCAATTTATTTCTAAAAATATTTTCATATACAGTACATGTACCTACGTAAGAGTAAAAAATTCCACTGTTTTAGGTAATTTTTTGCTGTTTTCAAACCAATGGTACTATTTTGGAACATTGATTTCACCTTTGCAAATACCACATGTACATGCATTGCCTTGGGGCATTCATGTCGTTTTTGATAAAATTATTGTTTGAGAAGGTTGTGTCGTTTTTAGAACAACTAGTATTTTGTGAAGTTCTGTTTTTGGAAAACGTTTAATTGTTTGAGAAATTTATGTTGGAATTTGTGTTATCCATAGTTGGATAAAACGCACTATTTTTAAAAGAAAAATATCAATAATTTTATGGAAACAAAAATTGCCATCTACAAGTACTGTACGTAGCCTGTTATTAGCCCTGACAGATCACCCGCAACCTGGATAATCGGTAGTAAAATGTACATTTTACAAGCGTGGTTTTATTGTTTGCGTGTACGCCTGAGATACCACGTGGCGTAAATTTAAACAACTGCAATCACGCAGCTATAGCCTATAGCCATTTTTCCCGACGAAACCCTTGACTTCCGAAATTACATGTACAATGTATATGTACAAGTAGGTCGGAAACGTTAAGAGTACGCAATCTTAATTGCCATAACTCTGGTACTCAGAATTCTAAATTAAACTATCATAAAAAGGAACGACGACTGAAGCATGAAACAACAAGGGTTTATGCCTTGGAGATTTCGCCTAAATTTACTCTTTAAATAGCGCCACCACTTTTTATAGCACAATATTTTTCAAATCTAATTATAAAAAATTACCCCGAACGCTCGTGGTCGTTTGGCGGTTAATAAAGCAGAGCCATCTATAGACTGGTCTGTGCACTAAGAAAAAGCTGATTATACAGTTCACTATTCTAAATGTCTTCCAAATTGGAATTGTACAAGTGTTCTGTTTGGCATCTGTCGTCTGGGTGCAATTTCGACGTAATGACGTGTCCATGGACAACACTTGCCGCATCATTTTACTACCAATTATATTGCCAGTTCGCCAGCAGTGTAATCACTTTTTTCTACTGGGAATAATAATTCGGGCTCGTCATGTAACGCAATTGCTCAAAAGCATCAATGCCAGGCGTACGTTTGAGGTCAAGAAATTGCTATGAAAATCTAATGAAATTAGACATTTTACGATGCAACTTACGCATTGTATTTTTTTAAAAAAAAATCATTCGCCTGGCAACCCAGACGAGTCGCGACGCGACGTAGGTGTTGAAAACCGGATCCGCCATTTTGAATCAGTTAAACATAAATGAAAAAAAAAAAAAAAAAAACTAAAAATAAGGTGACGCATTCATGCATTTCAAATTCCATTTGGCATTATTCCTATACCCATTTTGTTTTCAAATAAATTAGAAAATGCAGATTGCGGAAATCTTGGAGCAAAACTAGCATCAACGTTTCTACTTTAGGGTAAAGAAAATTATTCATGAGACTAATGAATATTTATCTAACTGGGTACTTTCACAGATTATATCGTTCCGAGGATAAGATTTATCGTGCAACGCGAATCGTAGTATTCTTTTTTTTTTTTTTTGCTATAGATAGTGCTGAAAACTAAGTTTCTTCTCAAACAGAATTCGAAATTTGAATTTTCTCTCATTCCGATCTTGCATTTAGACCAACGTTTGTCCCAAAAAGTATCCCATATAGAACTCATTTTAATTTCCGCATCGATTTACGAACTAAAATGACACATGCTCTTTTTCACGAACTCCGCATCTATACTGTATATGTTGCCAGTGACCATAACGTATGTGGTCCTAACGATGTACGTAAAAAAGAACAGAATTTGCTCTGGGATGCTCTTTGGGATATATGTTTCGAAAAATCGAAACATATCAGTGGTCTTTATGCCGATTTGGTCGTTATGGCGGTATCACGTGGCCTTTCATTCCTTAGCGACAACTGCCCGGAGGCACTTCCTTTTAGGCGATGATTCGACGCAACAGCCACGTGATTCCGGCTTGTGCGTAACTCCGCATAAAGGCCGTCACACACGAGGAAAGTTATATCTGGAAATACGGCATGTTCAAAAAGTTCTGTTCTTAATGAATTACTGTAAGAGAAATGAAATGTTTAAATTTGTCAATTAATAAAAACACTAGCCGTAAAATCCAGCGTTTCCCGGGGAAGATTCAATAAATCATGAACATTGACCCGGGTAAAACATTCGGGCGAAATGGTTGGTCACTTTCAGGGGCCATTCGAAATGGGCGTTTTCAAAATTCACCTCCCCCCTACCCGCCACATGAGGACGTCCTTTTTGAATGGCCCATACACGACTACACGAAACCCACAAGTTTTCTTCTTTATAGATAAAAGATAAATGAAGTTAATTACTTTTAGTTTGAAATTTTCCTTTTTAAAAGCCATGGTTAGTAAAATGCGCAGAAATATGCGCTTGACGTTTCGGGCACACCTAAACTTGTCAAGTTTCCAGATATAACTTTCCCCGTGTGTGACGGCCTTTACGTCCATTCCGAGATACATGCCTGCATTAACTCAGGCATGGAATCATACGTTTATCGAGTCGTCGTCGTAAATCATACAAAAGTTTGCGCGAATTGCATTTTCCGTTCTTTTTAATGCCACTCCCGTTGACGAACTTTTTCGGGGCTTTCATCCTTTCGACGATTTAAAACATTTTTATCCATTATCGGATCCATTTCCCTTCCCATTAACGCGACGCCCTGCACCCGTGCATCCCTCGGAGGCTCGTAGCGTGGTTCAACGTGATGAATGGCATCATTTTCGCATCGTTTTTAAAGGCCAAACACTTGCCGGTTTCCTCCGTTCGCGCGGAAAACAAACGAACGACGGTAACAATGCCATTTTCCTAAACCGACAGTGTTTTTTTTTTTCAACGAGATAAAATTATAGGCGCGTAATTGGAACGTGTGTGGGTGGCCGGGGTTCCCGCCATTTTTCATTCGACGGTGGCCTAGTGCAACCGATACCAGCCAAGGTTCGAAACCCAATTTGGGACGGAAAGAGCCTGTAAACGCTCCGAGTGAGTTATATAATCGTGTTTCCTTTGCCGTTAGTTTTAATGCCACCTCTCGCCCAGGTGATACTTCTTCCGGAGAAGACGTTTTCCACACTTTCATTTCGGGACGAAAACAAAAAGAACAAACAAAAAACAGTGCTTTTTTTCCCCACCCACCAACACTTCCTGGCTAATGACTCGTGTTCGTTTCATCGCAGGGCCCACTCATCAGTTCGCGAAACAGATCGACTCTAATCCCCAAATAAGGTCGTCAGTTTGCGCTGCCGATCGCCTTGTATGGTTGGTTAACCCATCCGAATTGAACTTCAAAAACTAATTTAGTACGGTTTAGAAGCGGCAGGTGGCGTGCTTACGCATTTCCTTTCGTCCGACTTCCCTGCATGCTAACGGGCCGTAGACGTACTTTAAGATCTTTTAATAATTCTGCTTTTTCAGCTTTATCGTTGAAATTTGTTACAAATTTGTTTACACGTAAAATAATTTCCTTAAGAAGCTGTACATTCTTGTTAAAGGAATGTTTCCAAGATAAGTTTTAGGCATAAAATGAAATATTTTCAATAACTAGAATCTGGAAAGAAACTCTATATACGCATCATTTTTCGTTGATGTAATATTGCGCGATGTACCCCTATACTAATATTTTAATTCAACATCGAGATGCACAATGGTTCAAGGATAAGCTATATTTAAAACCACATTGAGCCATTGGGACATGTCTCGATATACAGCGCATGTAAATTGATATTGTAATTGGATGATGCACCAAACTACCATTATCATCATACTGAATGTATGCAACCGAGGATCCTCTTACAGAAGCCAAACCAATTACATGTTGCTCGTTTCTTTTCCGCGCGAACGGAGGAACCCGATCACGTGTTTAACAGACGGAGCAAGAGTTTGTTAAAAGTCATATACAAATGAATGAAAACATGATAAAGATGATGCATATATGGAACAAAACCGGTCGTTTATCGCAAAAATACATAAAAATAAGCGTTATCTGTATTATGCTGGAGGACAACAGCGCTACTTGCGTCTTTAACCATCGCAGATGGATTTATACATGTAGGAACATCGCATATGAAACAATCGCAGATTGCCCGAAAACTTAAAAAAAAATTTAAAAACTCTCCCAACCTCGTATTTATCTTGTCAGTAACCTCTTGTACGCCTCTGGCACTTCGTCTATTTGCATGTAATAACCAACGATCGACACGCCATCAATCAGCAAGTTTATAAAATCAGAAAACCTTATATGGCACACATAACATTCTTGCCCACGCGCAATAAAGGCATGTTCAAAAGGTTAATCAAATATGTTTTAATTGGTCAATTATAAAATCATAAATGAAGTCTAATTACTCTCAATTTGAAATTTTCCTTTTTAAAATCCATGGTTAGTAAAATGCTCAGAAATATGCGCTGGACTTTTCGGACACGCTTAAACTTGCCAAGTTTCCAGTTATAACTTTCCCCTTGTGTGTGACGACCTTTAGGTGACAATCTGCGTGTATCCGCTCTACATGCGTCACATCGCAGGTTTTCTAAACTCGTTGCGGGAATAAGGTATATGTAGTTTTAAAGAAAATATGAATTTCAATTGTTTTTCTTCAACCGTAAAATCCTACGTCAATGCAAATGACGAGGGCTTTTTACTAGCATTTTTTCCCAAAAATTTAATAAAAACAATAAGCGGTCTTCCTGCTCGATTGTTGGCCGAACACTCGAACATTTTGACTTTTCAATCGCCATTTAAAAACACCGTGGAAATCGCGTCGCCCTGGTAACTCGGAAAGGGGGGAATGGCTGGTGCATTTCGGGAAAGTTCCCGAAATCCCTGCCATCTATCGATTTTTCCGAAAAAAAAAAACAACGACGCATTTTCACCGATATGAAAACAAACTTAGACGAAGAAAAAATATCGAGGCGATACTGATAGCGATTTGTCTGCAAACATTTGCGTGAAAAAATTACATAACTATGAAAAAAAAAACATCGAAAGTTTCTCTGCGCACATACATTATTTATGACGATAAACGTAGTCCGGTCATTGCCTACCGAATTTTTTGACCACTCATCAATATAGTCGTATCGGCGGCCGTAGAATATATCGAAATAGATTTATGTTCACGGCCATAACGAATACAAAACCGTTGTCATGTATCCATCGTGACCAAAGATAATGGTATTACAGATTCATTTTTTCGAGTATAAACAATCTCATTGACCTGACCTAGTCAGTTTGTTTTCTATCTAATTTATGACTTCTCCGATAATCGAATTTCAGGGACATCTTCCAAAAAACGGCCATGTCTTTGACATTTTAAGACTGATCTATCAAGAGAAACAACTACAATATACCCTGTACGTGGTAGTTCAAACGAGTTGATCAGACCTGATTGATTCACCATCTTTAATCTGGATGATAATGGATAATCTCTACACTCTAAAAAAAAGGTATGCCAAATAGAACCTTTTGAGGTTCTTTCCCTGGCTACAACCAGGAGAACCTTTTTAGAACCTGCGAAGAACCCCAACAAAGGTTCTTTTTCAAGAATCGTATAAAAGGTTCCAAATACACACATAAGGTTCAATACACTTTGTTTTCAAAAAATTGCAGTTTCCAGTTACGTCACCATAGTTTCCTTAGTGTGTACCTACGAGCGTACATGTAGATGAAAACCAAAGCAGACCGTCTTCCTTTCCTATCCCATCCTCCTCGTTAAGGTCCCCTAATCTACTGACAGCAGGGTAAAGAATTGAAAATTGAAATTGAAATTGAATATTGAAATTGAAAACATACATAGTAATCTAATGCTGTATACAGTTTTCATTCCAAATTTATACTTGAAACTTACCGGGATTCGATCCGGCAACCTACTGTATACCATTTCTGGATACCTCACGCTACCACTTTGCTATCTCGATTCGCTTCAGTGAGCCTCACTAGTTGTGCCTTTTCCTGGATTCCCCATAAAAGGCATCTACAGGGTGTTTTTGAACTCATGGTACAAACTCAAACTGGCGTTAGAGTAAACTAAGGTAAACATTTTTCACCATAGAACCTAGGTTCCAAAGTTCACTATTAAAAAGTTACAAGACCAAATGTGTAGCTGGTACATGGAACATTTAATGGGTTACTTGAGTTGTGGAATCGAAATGGCAGCATACACAAATCAAGAACTGGCTGATATGCATTTCATTTATGGGCTTGCTGATGGCAATGCAAGATTGGCACAACGATGGTATGGAGAACGCTATCCAAACAGACATTTGCCAAACCCCAGGGCATTTCAGCATGTGCACCGTCAACTGCCGTCAACAGGCAGACACGTTTGAGCATTTACTTTAAAACATTGCAATAAACACGTAATTGTTGAAACATTCTCTGCCAACATTAATTCCATGTAAACCATTCTGTGCCAACGTTAATTCCATGTAACTTTTTAATAGTGACCTTTGGACC
>JAQGAO010003680.1:0-16560 GCA_034697705.1 Ommatoiulus sabulosus | reverse complement strand
AACCATTTTTGCTAACCCAAATCGCTGGTTTAACCTAAGTTTGAGGTTTGAACCTCGTTGGTTACTGCTACCGTAAGGCTTGCAGGAAAGCCTTCACGTCTTTTATGCTTCTGAGTTCTGCAGATATCCTTTGCTGAGAAGTAAGGGGCTTCAAATGTATTTCTTTTCTTTACGTGTATAATCTTTTTGATTATGGTCTGACTTTAAATCTGTTCGATGTTTTATTAGCAGGTGCCCCATAGCCTTCTCAATGCATTTTATACATGTACTCTAAATTAACTTGAATGCTATTTAAACATAACAGACTGAAATGGACTTACAAATCACCTGGTATACATACTGTATACAGCATACTGTAATTTAAATAAATATACACAAAACAAAACCTAAAAATTAAATAAACATAGATTTCAATTTAATATTTCACAGTAAAAAAGAAACGCAATGGTATAATGTATAATCAAAATTTGCGTAACTAAGATAACGGGGAAATATTGCACGTAATCTAGCATGCAATGGCATTTTTTAACTACCGGTAGTTTCGGTTGATTTAAATTATCAAAGAGTGGAATATTTAAACAACGAATTTAATACAAAATACCCTACGATTTTTATTGAAAATACAATTAAAATTTATATAGGTGGATAAAGGAAGAATTTTACGCGATTGATATTTGAAAACCGAAAAAAGTAATTTTTCATTCAAATTTCCTCACCGGGGCAACTTTTGGTAACGCATTGAATATATGAGGCAACTTTGACATCTTGAGTTTGAATGGGCAAACGCGAGTTCACTTATCAGTCAGCTAGTTGCTATTCAACGGCCATGGTGAATGATAACGGAAAAACGTAACCTCCTCGAGAGATAGATGATAAATGGAGAAGCCAGTTTACGTACGAATGCAACATTTTGACTGATGATGACATTAAGAGACACTTATGGCGAATGGATGCATACGTATAAACGGACAGAAATATATGGGCGGAAGTACCATCATCGTCGCACGCTTTAACGCGTGGTAAACTGGGTGTCGTTAAGACATCGGAGAAACGTTGGCAGAGAGAGAGAGACAGAATGTCATAGTGACAAAATGATGTAAATGCTTTGATAAATGCATGTAAAAATGATGCGAATGTATTGGGGGAAAATGCTACGACTCGATTAGAAGTTGATATCAATTTTAAAAATGCTTATTTTTTATTCAGGATTACAGAGATTTGAATCTCCCTTCGAGTAGTTGCGATACAATTGTGATATATAAATATGCTAAAATACTTAATGCCGAATTTTTTCGAACACATTTTCGTATTAAGGCAATATAATATATATAATTTAGGCTTGTCCGAAAAGTCCGGTATGTTCGAAAAGTCAAGATCATATTTGTGAGCATTTTACTAACCAAAGCTAGCCTTCAAAAATGAAATTTACAAACTGAAAGTAAATCGATTTCTTTTACAACGTTTTTAAAATTCAAGCATTAGAGCATTTGATTTTTCATAAATTACAAACAATAAAACATGACATTTTAAACATGCCTTTAATTTCCAGAAATATGCCAAAAAATTGATTCGTGTGTGACGGTCTTGTGAGAATAATAACATCAACAATATTATTTATTCATTAATTACAATTAATGTGGAAGAAAACGAAAATTGTACGCCACCTACCAGAATCTTTGCGAGTGAGATTTTTGATTTTTTCCAAGTTAATTTAAAGTTGTTTTTTTAATTAACGTAACAATTGAAACTTACATAATAATAGTATAGCTGATAGGGGAAGAAACTCACTAAAAGGGTGTAAACAAATTTTTAAGTTCCATTTCTACGTTAAAACGAAAATGTGTATACAATTTTAGCATTAGGAATTTAGGAGTATTTACTTCAAGAGTAGCAATTAATAGGCAATCACTGCAAACATCGGTGCTAAGCAGTGCTGCCTACGCATCAGATTTTCAAGGGACTTCGTAGTATTCAATACGATGAAAAATACATGAATATTTCAACATTATCGCACGAATTTCGAAATTCATTCGGCGTTTCTTTTTCCGATTTGGTGATTTTTAATCCGAAATTACTGCAAATACTTTCCTGTAAAATCGGCGAACCATGTACAGTATTTAATATACAATATTATTTAAAGTAACATGGAATAAGTACTTTCAAATACATGTACATGTATTTACAATTTTCAATTTCAATGTTTATTTTTTTGTATGTTAGCACCGTTTTATGAGCTGCTTTCACACTCGCATTTTGATGCTCTTGTGTATGCGAGTGTAAATATGTCACAATCTTTTGAACGCAATCTCTGTTGCAACCGAGGTTCTGCACGGATAGCAAAAGCAAACAAGTAGGTAATTTTTCTTAAAGCTAAAGATTAATCCATAGTGAGAGGGAGATCCCACAAAAATGTAAAACTCCAAAGAAATTTTTGGTTTATAATAGCACATTAAAAGTAAGCTTCGGAAAGTATGCATAAAGTCGATTGCAACTGACGTATGAGCATTCTCCTGGAAATGGGCTCGACCTTCCTACCATATGGCATTTCTTTACTGACTGTAGGGTACTGAGTTGAATTGAATAAATATACTATACGTTTAAGATAATATTACAAATAGTTGAAATTAATTGTTCCCCCCCTTCCTTTCCTTTACAAGCGCGCAATTTACATCTTCAAGTTTTAAAATTAGACTATAAATTTATAATTTTAATTTCAATTAGTCAGGAATTCTTGAAATAAATCATCGCACAATGTATTGTTCCGGGAATATCAACTAAAACATGGAAAAAATAGTCGATATAATGAGTCGGGTCATACTTTATGGATAATCCCATATACCGAAGTCCGTATGAACCTGTTGTTCGGTAGAGAAGAAATGCTGGCTAAGCGCTGGCCTCATTCTCCGAAACTATCGTTCGGTCCACAATATAGTGGTATCGCCGCAAAAAAGCAAATCAATGATCCTTGAAAGATGCAACGAAAAAGCGGCGAGATAAATTCAAAGAAACAATTCTATCACCGTTGGATGCCAAAGACAAAATTCGCTTTGTTGGCTGAGTAATGCTCGAAGAGCATCGACGAGCTTTTAACCAATTCCTTCTCGCCAATATTTTAAACTTTACTGGGATAAGTAAGGAAACTTTTTCATTTGGAGCCATTTTTCTTTCGATGCACCTGCATCTGTTCGTTCCCCAGTGAAAAGCTTCCAGTGCGGAAAAATTAGGGCAAATTCACGAAGGTCGAATTTCATGACTTATAGGCTCTATGGAATACGTGAAGACAACGTTGGGAATTAAAATGTATAAGTGATTTTGGTTGGTGTTCAATTTATTTCAGCATTTAAATTTCGGCAAAACCATAATTTTACCATATTTTAAGTTAGAAACGTTAACATTCTAGGTAGAAAAAGTAGAGGAAAGCTGTACAAAAAAATTGAAAACTTAGAATGCCCCCAAGTGGTACGCAATCACTTACAGCCGTGTACGATTGCCTATATTTAAGGGATAATAACCGATTTTGTAGCTGCTAATAGGTAGCTCGGTCAGTTTTGATTTGTGCACATTTATTTCTTCTTTATTCGTCTTATCCATACTTTTATTTAATTATGTTTTAAGTTTGAAATTTAGACATGCGAGGTAGAAAAAGCGGTGGTAACCTGTACACAAATTTCAAAACTTAAAACGCCTCCTAGATGTAGGCAATCACTTACAGCAATCGAGCTATGCCTGATTGCCTACCTTCAAGGGGTTATTACTGATTGTTAACTGCAATGTATAGCTCAGTCAATTTTGCTTTTCGCACATTTGTTTATTATTTATTCGTCTTCTCCATACGTTTTTGCCTAAATTATGCTTATTCAACTATTTTTGTGACTTAAAGCTAAACTGAATTTCAGCCGTGATTTCTCCTGAACTTTTAATGATGTCTGTCAATCAAAGTTTGCCAACTTCAAGAAAATTCGGGGAATTTTTGAAACTTTAAATGCATAAAGAATCTGATGATTATCCTTAAAATCACTCTCGGGACATTTTCAGTTAAACTTAGCTATGGACCTTATCCCCACATCACGTGATCTTTTCATTGAATCGGCAACTAAAAGAACGTGTTCCGGGTAATTTTATCCAATGGAATGAATAAAATATCACGTGATATACGCATACTGACAAAATCTGCATAAGGTCCATTAAGGAAACGTACCATATCGAATAATTGAGCACATGCGCAGCATAGACTTTGCAGCAACCAGCGCGGCGGCACCGCCAATTGGCAGAAATAAGCAACAACGGGATGCCCGTAGAAGATGGACCGGAAGTTTCACCAGATTTGGTGGGAATTTAATGACGCGACGAAGCTTTATCGTATATATACATGTATATCTAAAAGAGTGCGAAAACGTAGCAGAGTGGGGACCGATAAAACAGTGATGTAACACGATAAAACGAGCCCATCGTCCAAATCCCTGGACTTGGACAATTTCTGATGCATAAATGATGAGGTGAACGTTAATCGTCGGCTCATTAATAAACATAATATCTCGTGATAAGGGCGAGCGAATTGAACCTTTTTTTTATCGCCCATAGGGGGCCGATCAATAAGCGCCTTCTTCATTGATTTTTATGAGAAAGTCATTAAACGACGGATCCGCTCGACGATCTATCGTTCTCAAGCGTGCTTTAGAGCCGAGATGGCAACAGTGGGTCCATAGTCGAAAACAAATTACGCGGAACCTCATTAAGAAGAACTCGCTTAATGCGAATTTCTGATAGTCTCGACTCATTTTTATCCTATAGGTTATACAGGTACTGTACGTCGTATAACGTTACATTTTTATTCGGTTAAGGCGAATGGATTTTCACGTTCCAAAGTATCCACGCCACGTTGCGTCGAAACTAATTAGTTTGATCAACTTGAAGAATAATACGTGTAGCTCGAACGCTACACTTTGCATTTTACTATAGTCAATGCAAAATGTTTCTAAATAAATGAAACGTCATTTAGAAGAACTCGAGTTATACGAATTTTAGGAAGTACGAACTCATTTCCAGTACCCGTCCTAGAGCATGTACGCTTAATGTTAGTTTCTTCGTTTAAGATGAATTCCGAATAAGTATATTACAAATTCTCGACTAAAACCAATGAATTTTAAAGTTTCCGAGCATTCGCGCTACTGTATGTTACGTTAAAACTAACTTTAGACAATATGATAGAACCTATTTTATAACGTAGAATACATCGATAAAATTTGCTGCGCCGTCACATTTACATACAGTAAAGACGGGGGAGAGTTTCATCCAAACTTCGATGCAACTTTAGTCACGTTTTATATATATGTTGTGTCCGATCTCGAATTATACGAAGTACGGTTTAAACGAACAAATGCTGAGGTCCATGGAGTTCGTCTTAACGAGCTTCCACCGCATAAGAAGGGAAATAAGAGGGTTTTTTTGCGCCTACCTGTAACGATGAGCCTTCCAGTGGTGCTGCTTTCTCGAACTTCCCCGGTTAATCGATTAAGCGTGCGACATCGATAGCTTTTAATTAAGGCATCGTTTGAATTAACTCCTCGAATGTGAAGCTCGCCAGTTGGCATCACCGAATAACGACTTCCTGAAAATAAAAAGAGAAAAAGTCCTCGTAAATCACGCTGAAGAAAAAGCCTTTTGTTTGGAACAATGCGAGAGAGAGACGTTGCTGAGTTTTAGACGCTAGGATAGATTCAGTGTGCATTTACGAAGGAGTCCCTACAAGTACCGTATACATTTCGTAAATCTCAAAAGAAAGGAGCGTCTATTTTGTTTAATTTTTAAAAGAAACTTCGCTTTCTTTTCTTCGTTGGCACCTTAAGACAGTCGTAACTTAAGACAACTAACTTTATCTACATTTATACGTTTTAAAACAATCCTGGGTATCTACCAAGCCCGGCAAATGATGTAATATCAGGAAATCCTAATTTTCAAAACTGAACATTCGACGAAATGTGTTTCAGGTCCATACGGATGTTCGTGAAATATACGCATCGCTCAATCGGGCTACTCAAGATATAATCTTTTCTAATGTCACTTTTGGCAGTAGTGAAGTTGAGTGTGCAAAATGAATGCATTCAATTGGTTAATCACGTGGGTATATATGTTAACTAATTTTGCGCACGTGAATTCACGAATGCTGAAGTAATACAGTAGTCTTACATCTTATGGCTGAGTACCTCAACTGGATTAGGCGCATTGATATGCGTGAGAGCACTGAATGCATGACTCGACTGGGACACTCAGAAAGAGGCTTTTCCAATGGCACTTTTGGCTGACGTGAAGTCACGTGTGAAAAATCGACAGTTTCATAGTATAGCCTACTTGACATCACGACTGCTAAAGTACGACTCGTAAAGATTTTGTCCAAGTACCTCAACTGTATAATACGTACATGTATGTAAATGAGTCATTTACACACGACTCACTACGGGTACTCAGACAGAAGCTTTACGAATGTCACTTTTAGCTGTGCCTACAGGCTCATTGCCTACGGGAATTCACGACAGTCAAAGTACGACTCGTAAAGATTTTGTCCGAGTACCTCAGCCATATAAGGCGCATTTAAATAAGTCAATTACACACGACTTAATAGGGGTACTCTGACAGAAGCTTTACGAATGACACTTTTGGCTGTGTCTACAGGCTCACTGCCTACGCGACTTCATGACAGTCAAAGTACGACTTAGAAGATTTTTTCCGAGTACCTCAAACGTATTAGGCGCATTTACATATTTACACGAGAAAACTAATGACAGGTTACTCAGACAGAAACTTTACGAATAGCACTTTTGGTCGTCGCGAAGTAACAAATGTCGTACCGAAACCATATATACAATGTACATGTACAGTATAATTTTATTTCCTTTTAAATTGGCAAAGCAAATTAACGTCAATTGAAAACAGCAAAAATGTGACGAAAGTTTCGATGGACGAGTGCGCCAAAAACCGGCCTACATATATGCGAATTAAAGGAGAGTTAAGATAAATTAAATTAGCCGTTCAAGTTTGCAGCTTATTTGCGCGTTAAATATTTCAAGAGGCGCGCATTTATGCAAATGCATTAGATACACAATTATTTTCACGCAGTTTCGCACTCCGCATGTTTACTGCAAATAGGAGGCATTAAGCGGGGCGCCAATTAAAAGCCTATTAGCTTTATAGTTCGTTAAGAGCGGAGTCTCGTACGCCTAATATGATTTAGGAATATCTGGCAAAATGATGACTAAAACTAAAATCACATTTGTGATGGCGGCGCGAACAAAAGTCAACAACTCGAGGTCTGAAAGAGAAGAAAGTGAAATTCGAGGTATTATTTTAATACCATAAATATTACGTCTAGACCTAATTACGCGCCAGAGACTGGCACGATGATAAATAAGCGAATATATAAACTGACCCAAAAATTATACCGAGCTATACGCACCTACTAAAAGCATGACGTCATAAATTATCATCGTCTTCGGGGAATTTATAGTTTCTCAGAAAATAGCCCGTTGTAAACAATGAAGAAAACCAGATTAAAGTAAAGGCATTATTTCAGGAGTTAGCAGGAAAAATAATGGTCAAATCTTCGTGAAAACCAAAATAGTTCATGTTGATGAAAGCATGGAGTAAAATTTCTGACAAAATATGAAACACAGTTTGATTTTTCAATCAGGGAAGATACATTGTTTAAAATAGTACTTGTAAGTCTCCAGAAAAGAAAGTGTTATATATCAGAAACTGAATGTTCTGTTTAATCTGATATGTACGATATACTGCAATTTCCTTAGAAATTTCACATTACTTCCCTGACTTTCCAGGTTTTTAAACAACGTTATCCACCATTTTTCAAAATCAATACACGATACAATATTTAAAAGTTTTTAAAATTAACATGGGGAATTTTTGCAAATTTGTACTGGGACAATTTAAAAAAAGCTTGCAAACGGGTCCTGAGCTAATCACTTATAGAAGCGCTCATTTTAGATTGTGACAACATTTTTTAGAATATTAAGTCATTCTTTTCTGTTTTTTACAGAAAATTTAAAGTTCCCTGATTTTTCCAGGTTTTCCAGATCTTGGGGAACCCTGATGTATCTTGTTCAAATCAGTCTTTAAATGGTGTTTACCTACACGTATATTGGAAAAAGTGCCAAATGGCCATCTACAAAATTTTTTTCAACTGAAATGTTCCCTCTAAATTTGGAGACAATATCCGTTGATCGGAGATTTCTTATTTAAGACCACCGAATTATTCGAGCCTATACTTTTAGTTTATTTCGCTATTGACATTTTATGTTTCGGCGAATAAATGTCAAGATTCATTGTCAAATTCGTTGAATTTAGTAGTCGTTGGTTGAAGCAGCCTTATCTAAAGTGTTATCATGGAGAATATTTGTTTCATGTCCATCTGCACCGCATTTTTAACTAGAAACGATGTAACAGTAGCAGATTATCGTAAAATACAGATCAATCATTTTTCTCGTTAAATATCCAAACACAGTTCAGGTGTTCTATCGCTGTTTTATAGACTCAAAATAGTTGCATTTATCTCTATATTTACGCCACATTTCTGGTATAATTTACTTCGATGGCTGTCAATTGGCCAATAAAGGGCTTCGGGCTTTTTGTTTTGGCCTAATGGCCTTCTGCCATTTCCATCTACGCTATTTTCCGAGCTTTACGAGTATTTTTGGGGGGCTCATTTCGATTTTTTCGAGAAATGGTATTTGCGCAATTTATTATTGGGGAAAATGGGTCTAGTAATACCTTTATCGCAATATTTTTACGACAGTTGAAGCACTCGAAAACGACATAAAAAGTTCATTGGGAATACGTCGGCGCGTTGTTTGAGGCTGGATGCCGTGAATATGATCATCGCCCGCAGAGCTGCTATTCATTTTTCTTGCAAATCTTTCTAATATCAATAGTGCTTTTTTGTATGAAAACCACACATGGACCCCACGCACGATGCATTGCTTGTTCAGCCGACTCAATATTTCCTGCGTAAAAACCTCCGCTTTTCCCGCTAAGAGCTAGAAAACTTTTAAGGTTATGGGTCCCTAAACGCATGGCAGAATTAGCCTACTTTTATATTTTTGGGGGGAAATATAAAATAGACCGCTAGATGGCGCACTACCAGAACCTCAGATGCTTGCAGAAAAATGTTAACTCGCATGTAGATGCTTATATACGTGTATTTGATGCGAGTTAATGTTTAATTCTTAAGTTAGGTACACACTATCACCAAGCCAAAACTAAAAACTGTAAGCTTGAAACTTTTCTGATTTGTGTCAACGAAAAAATTGGCGTAGCAAACTGTTTTTGCCAAACTGAAAACTAGAAAATCAAGTTTGCGAACTAAGTTTGGCGTTCCCGTCGGGTGTCGGTGAGATAAAAGGGAAATAGCCAAACTTTTTGGCGGTGGCGCTGCTCTCAGCGCTTCGTCTGCACGTTAACGATGAAATTAGTTAGTGATATCGTCTGTCGTCTGCGGAGTTTTGTCAATATGGTTTGTTGCAGTGTGTACGCTCAGGTTTTGCAAAACTAGTTTGTATTAATTTGTTTATAGAAACTAGTCCACGTTGAAAGTTTGGGTTTTGTGGTTTTTAGTTTTGGTTTGTTTGCTAGTGTGCCTGTAAAAAGTCAGCTTCTTGCAAATGACAAGTTATCTGTTGACTTGGACGGTCTTATTGTCGTGGAAGTCGATGTCAAGAACTTGTATAAATGGGAAACCGATTAACATAACTCATTGGAAAGCCATAGCCTTTACAATTTCCATCATTGAGGTAATAAATTTAAAAAAGAAAACAGCTGCATATGAAATATTTGATGGATTGAAAATATCGCTTATCAAAATGCAAATTATAGCATACAAGTAAATCGATGCAAAATGTCTTTAAAATTTTAAGATATGTGATTGGGACATTTACTATTTGACAGTAAGTCTACGATTGATAATAAAACGTTATCGAAACATATACAGTTATGAATTGCAAATTGAATTTGAAGCCTAGTCAAGTCATAAAATACAGATACATGTATATAAAAAACATTACTCTATTTCTGGATTGTTGTGCAATGTTCTTCGTTGAACTTATCTGGAATTGCAATTTACAATAACTTCTAGATTACTAGTTTCTGTTCAAGCTTTGAGTACACGACCACATAAAATCAACTATCGAAAAAGATTTCATAACGAGAATTTTACAAAAAACTGAATGATAAAATAACAAGACGCGCTTAATAGACAATTTTATAGACAGTAAATCCTAAATAGAGTTGAGAGAAAAATTGAAATTCGTTATTACAGGGGGGGATGGGCCCTCCCCATATCCCCCCTATAATAACGAATTTCAATTTCATAGGAAAATATACAGAAACGTTAAATCTTTATCCTCGCATATATGTTTAACGGAGATAAATAAAACTAGCATATATTTTCATGGTCTCAACAGCTTCGAGGACAAACATAACTGTGGTTCGCGAACATAAATCTCTTCTTTCTAGATGCAAAAATAAAAAATACATATATTTTATCCCATAAATATATTCTCCCGCATGAAAGCACATTGTGCCCGGTTGTTGTAATGCGGTATGCTTAAGGTCATCACCCTCGACAAACTTTCAAATAAATTTCGATCGCATGTTCGCAGGGTCACGAGTGCGAGTTTGATGGCAGATCTGCGAAAGGCGCAACGCAGCAAAATGCATTTTTTATCACTGAAAACAACGATCACTTAGCGCATTTTGAAACCAGGAAGAAGCACTCACGTTGCATGCAAACGACTTAAACAACAAAATCTAGAAGTAGAAAAAAAAAAGATCAGCCTAGCTATGAATGTAAATAATACATTAAGGTAAGCATATCCGAGATCATAACAACCTGCAATTCATTATTATCGTAGGATAAAAAGGACGAACTACGAAAGCGCCGAAATAACAATTTGTTTGCAAATAGGTGCGAACCGAGTTCGTGTCGAAACAATACTAAATTCGGTCCCTAGGCAATGGAGTAAGTCGTATAACTAACCTCAAATGGTTTTATCATATTTTTTTAGTCGTATATGGTCACAATATAACGGGCAATATAGGAGAATAATATTTTGGAAGTTTGTATATGTGATATTGTATGAGCGTCATAAATTAGCCACGATGGAGAAAGACATTAATTTGAAGATACAAACTTACATAAAGTTAAAGTCACGCATACAGAACGGCCATACAGTTAAAGCCGCTTAATTTGATCACATTGGTTCCTGCGATTTTGATCGAAACAGACGATGAACGTCAAAAAAACATACTGAAGACTGAATTTACCAAAGTAATTTTCTCTGTTTGAAAAATACATGTATTTAATTGTATACATACAGTATGTATTTATATATTTGTCATAAGTACCTGGCCTCACGTTGTTTGTGACAAACATTTTTTTTAAAATCGAAGTTTTCGTTATTTCATGACTAAGGTCAAAAGTCAGACCACCATTTGATCCTATTATCAGCTATAACGTTGACACATTCGCAAGCTTGATTGAAAAATAGCTTTTTTCAATGAAAAAATGACTTAAGTTCTTGATATACCTATACATGTAGAGTGTTCACAATAGAAAAAAATTCATTACAAATTTTCACAAAATAAATTATGTAAAATAGATATTAGCTACGAATCATAATTTCTCTACAATACGAAAACCTCACTTCCAGTCTATGTGAAAAGTAGCGCTAAAGTAGCAAATCTCCATCATTTAAATGCAATTCGAGACTTTTGCAAACTTTGTGTAAGGTCGATCCTGTTGCTAGCTCGAAATCCATTCTCTATGACGCGAGCCAGGTTTTCAATTTGTCTAAAAAAGCGTGATTTTCAGTAGAAACGTTTCATCTAGCAGCAGGTGAGTGAGTTATACGCTTCACCAATTTGCATATTAGACAAAATGGCGGAACTTTTTCATTAGTCAGGAAACGAGAGCAAAGGAAATTTGATTGAAAATGCGTGAGACGCCCAACAAAGTTCATTTCCTTCCATCTAAAAATAATGGAGCCGCAATTGTTCCTATGAATTTAGGTGGATAAATTATACGTCAACAAAAGAGATTCGCACGCTCAATTCACGAACAACTAAAACGTATCAACCGTAGGCCCTATTTACGAACGGAATAAAGGATCTAAATCGAAGAAATATTATTTTCCGTTTTGGGAAGCGATTCATGAAATAATATTTCGTAAAACGTCTAAATAAGACTTTAAAAGTCATTCTTGCCTTTTACAGTATACGTCACGCTACCCAGCTTCATTGAATATAATAGAAATTACGAAAACACCCTTTTGATCTCCCAGCGTATAATTAAGCTAAGTGCTACGTGTGATTTAGCGATATAATTAGCGTAATGATCACGAGGGCGTTACGTAAATCATTGTTTATTTAATAAATGGTTGTTTAAGTTGCTAGCGACATTCCGAAGAGATTATTAGAAAACAAACACAAATGTACACGTATACAACCATAATGTACATGCGAGAAAATTAACTCGCGATTACAAGATGATTACTCGATTAATTTTATACATATTGTAGATTTAAATATTTTGCTATTTTAAACGTTTTAAGACTCTTTCGTTAAGAATACTATAGGACATGTACAGTATATATATAAATTTATAACTGATTTATTCTTATACAAGTATTAACTATACGTTTCTCTCACATACGCATTTTTGAATAATTAAAATTATCATAGTACATGTACATAATATATATTTATAAACTATTTCATCAAAAACATTTTGATAACAATACGTAATTTTATGTACGAACGTACAGTACATTTATATATTATGTTTACATATAAAGAAGAGATGTATGTCATTGGCCTTGTTCCGCAAAAACCTTTCACCCATTCACCCGGTTGCTTCCAAATTTTCCAGGAATACTTTTCAGCACCTGATAAAAAAGTTAGGAGGGGGGGGAGGGTGGAGGTAGCTTTCCCGAAAACATTACCCCTTCCCCATGCTCGCCCATTTAGAAACAAATACCCCCAATCTGACCCCCAATTTGACTCCTAATATTATAATATGGCCGCAGCAGGCCGCCCATAATGCACCGCTTTAGAAATGTCCCAATATGGCCACATTCGAATCATTAGCTGACAATTTTAATCAAAAATGCTATAATAGAATTTTATTGTTTTCTTATCCAAAAAACCTTTGAGTAGAAGAAACAGAATAGTTCTTACTTCATAAATAAATAAATCGGATACAAAATTCACTTTTCTTTCTAGGTTTTGTCTTCCATTATGTTTTCCAAATCGAGGATAATTACATTCGTTATCAATATCTTAATGTGTTTACTTCCCTTATAAGAATAACAAATTATAATCTGGGAAAATGCATTAAAATATCGGATTAGCAAAAGGCATTTTAAGTTAATGGAAGATAATTGTTTTGGTTACAATTTCAATGCGAAGAAAAGCACGTAGAAATCATAAAAGAGCAATTATTCTATAAGAAGCACTAAATCTCGAAAGGATGTAATAGAGTCAAATATTCCCAGATATGAAAAGCGATGGTATATCCGACTTATAAATATCAGCAAATAAAAATGTTTTCTACTTCATGAACAACACATAGCATATCATGTATCATTCAATTAAGATTTGCTTTTAGGATTTCTAGTAGAAGTAAATTAATAAGGGAAAATGTTCCTAAAAAAGTTAACTGATTATGTGTAATGAAAGATAATCATGTCGTGTAAAATTTCAAAGCCAACCAAAAAAATGTATAAATCATAAAAATGATAATGTAATTAATGGACTATTAAAAACAACGTCCATCAGATACGTTATTCGATATTTCCAAAATTTCCCATCCGCGAAACAATCAGATTATTTGACTACAGAAAGTGTAAATCTATATATACAAAGAAGAGAAGTATGTATGTATGTATGTATGTATGTGGCTTAGTAACTGCGAAAAAGTTTTTTCATGGAGCGTCTATACGACAAATTGCTGAAGTGGTATGGGGTCATGGCCGCTTGATGATAGGCTGCTCAATTTACGGTAAGCGTTTTTCATCGGTTTTTCAGTCTACATGTAGTTTTTAAATATGACTACGGTACTTTCACGCTTTTATCAAAAGATTGACTTCACAATAGAACGTCATATCCCACCTCCGACCTTAAAAAATGACCCACATTCGTTCATTAGGCCTACTTACGAAGTGAAATTAAACGCGTCACAAGGTATCGACAACCCGGGTTTAACAGCTAGCAGACTAGTAGTTGAATACATTACTATAATCATCGAATAATATTAATCGAAAGATTAATTGTTATTCTCGCTGGCAAGAAGAATAAAAGATTGCCGAGCAAAAAGTATTAATTCATTTAAAAAATAACAGAAACATTGAATAGGATATGTGACATAAGAGCAAGACATGGCGCCATGACCAAAGATTTACTAAAAGCTAAAGCCGAACAACCGAATAAAAAAAAGGCGCGTAGCAAAGATTTACGAATTCGGATAGACGTGAGAAAATTACCGCCATAAATTTATAAACAAGGCGAAAAACGATGGCAAGAATTTATATTAGCAGCCATGGAGAAACGTCGGCGATGAATGGGATTAATTTCGCTATATGCGAGGGGAGATAAAAATTGCTGACATAAGCGAAGCGAGCTGGAAGCCTATTGGTGAAATTGAATTTTTTGGCCCTGTTTTTTCGAGGTAAAAAAACCTCCCAGCAACTTTTATATTATTCAGAAAAGAAAGACACGTTATCGCGTAGAGAAAATCAACGGATGCGAAGCGAAAACGTCCTTAGTACTAAAAATGACGAGAATAAATTATATATCTATATAAACAAGAGATGTATGTATGTGTGTGTCATACGGAGCCCCGTAGCGGAACATTTTTGTTTGTTTTTGTTTTGTACGTGATGACGCAAAACGCGTACAAAACGAAAAAAAACATTCCGCTACCGGCGCTACGGGGCTCCGTATGGTTTTTTTCTTCCGAAACTGTGGTAGGCCTACATTCCAACACAAAATGTTTCTCATTTATTTTAGCCTGCCCGGGCAAAGCCGGTCTTTAAAGCTAGTATTTAATAAGAAGTTTGCCATATTATGACTTTCAATTGTTCTTAATTATATTTATTCACATTAAAACTGGCGGTTGATGGCGGGTGGTTTCTCCAAGAGGCTTTGGCAAGCCAATTTGTTTGTTTATTTGTATGTTTGTTTGCTTTGAAATGTTTTGTACGTCAACATATGACGCCATGTGCCTACTATTTCGTTGTACAGGGTGGTTCAAAATATTTTACATTAAAACAATTTCGCGAATGCAAATTGCGTTAAAGCATATTCAGAAAACAAGTTATATACTTCGATAATTTATATTGAAGTATATAACATACTGTATATATGCAGTATAGGAAGATATTATACAGTAGGCCTACTGGTACATGTATATACAGTATATATGCAGTATAGGGAGATATTATACAGTAGGCCTACTGGTACATGTATACTGTATATGCAGTACATTTGGCGGGGGAAGGAGGGGGGGGGACGACGCCAAGAGGAGGTGGTTCCATTAAATATATTTATGAGAAAAAATATATAAATAAAGTTGTATTCATAGCTAAGCTCGAGCGATAAATAGAAAGAATGAGATTATCCGCAGGGGATAACTTAAAATTGCATCACGCGGAGAACAACTTCAGCCGTTTTCAAAGCAATATGAGCTACTGTAACTTTGCCCATAAAATTTAATTTCAGCTATTGAATTTTTTGTTCCGTGTAATATCTACAACGAATACAACGCCAGACAAACAAGTTAATTTAGAGGAAAAAAGGTCTTCCACAGAAACAAACATTTGCGCATCCATAAATCAATGAAAGTAGTTCAAACTTAACGAAACAATCAGTTTACTGACTACAACATGTGTTAAAAAAGTCTAAAAAATATCGTAAACCAACAATGATAAGATTTCTAAACAGAACTGCGCAACCACGATCGATCATATTATTACACCGAACCACACGATCGTGGCATGGATGATAACAGTACTGCGAGAAAGAGTGGTAAATATTAAATTGCATTCGGTCAGCCTTTTTATTTTTAACTTTGATCGAATAAAAAGGCTGACCGAATGCAATTTAATATAATATTTACCATTCTTTCTCGCAGTACTGTCATCATCCATGTCACGATCGTGTGGTTCGGTGTAATAATATGATCGACCATGGTTGCGCAGTTCTGTTCAGAAATCTTATCACGGATTTTCTAGTACCCGGTATGCTGCCCTGAATAAAAAATGCTGCTTAATCCGTTCACTTATCGCATAATTCGATCATATTGTCCACGCATCTACATAACGCAAAGACGCGAAACAAGTTTGAGCAGCTTTCATACAAGCACGGACCCGTTTGGGCAACGCGCATGCGTGCATCTAATGCATCAGCATCAGCGGCTATTCTCGTACCGTATTCCCCCGCAAATAAGTGCATGGCACTGTAAATAGGGGGAGACCTCCATGCCACTATACCCGGGGAATA
>JAQGAO010003679.1:0-16560 GCA_034697705.1 Ommatoiulus sabulosus | reverse complement strand
GAGCAATTTGCTGTTGGTCGTTGTCGTCGTTTTTATTAATTTATCATTACCGACCACTTGAAGATGGCTTCATTCATATATGAATAGATATATGATCTCGTGTGGATCTCACATTATTACCTAACATTACATACATGTACATGTATATTAATACTGTATATGAGATTGAGACTGTCATGATATCAAACTTCACTCATTGTTCATTTTCCCTATAGTTATACAGAAATCTGGAATTTTTTTAAAATCATGAACAGATGTACTTACCAGTTAAACTGACAAACATTTATGTAATACCAGAATAATTCCTGGAATTTCAGTGTAAATTGTGTAAAAATAGATATACTTCCTGATGTTGTCATAAATACAGTGATTGCACGTCGACATAAAGAAGAAATATTTTTGCCTTATTCCTTGAAGATTTGCTAGCAAACATGAGATGAACTACAAATACTGTAGTAATTAAAAACGTATCCTTCCTCATTTGAAAATGCCGCACTTTTGTTTGATTTCAAGATGACGTGTTTTAAGGGGTGTACATGTAGAAACTGTTTCGGAACACGATTGAATTGTACTGATTATTGACTGCTCTACAAATTTGAGATTGACGTTTTTTCCCTAAATTTTCAGGGGCGGAGGTAGCCCCTTGAAACCACTGAAAATGAATTTCTATAATAGAAAATAGATTTCCTATATGAGTACGTAATGATATTCAGCCTATTATAAGCCATTATTGCGATATTACAGTGGTCCAGGACTTTTGTTGCCACCGTGTATATGTTTGTGGCTTATGACGAGTAGGTAAAGTGTACTTCATCACAAACGGCACTACATTTAGATACTTTTTGCATAAATTTTGACTTTTTCTTTAGAAAGTGTAATTTCACACGTCCGAAGTAAGGAGAAAATGATAAAAATACACTCTGCAACATTCCCATTTGCAGAAATGCATGCTGCCTACGTGCGATATGACCGAGCATCTGGTCATCATTCATAATATCAAAATGAGCAAACTGATGAATTACTCAGTCGTCGGTTTAAACACGAACAAGGGTTCGGTTCCCACCCCGCCATGCATAAGGGTGAGAGGTGGTAACCACTGCAGGGATCCGTCCAGTTCACAAGGGTGCACGTGCGGATTTCAATGGAGTCCGAAATCAGATCCGTTGAGCGAAAAAAAGCTCATTAAGGGCTCCGCAGGAGCAGCCTATGTATTGGAAAAAAACAAAAAAAAAACAATTTGCATGCTCCTGAAAAGAGGTTTCTGGTGTACATGTAATAGGGTGGACGGAATCGAACTGCGCACCCACGCCTCTATTCACAGTTCAAAACCAATAGTTCATAAAACCCAATCTCATATGTCAAACCACAAAACACTGTAAACGAGAATCCAATTATTGCAATGCTCACAAGCAGTCAACAACAAAACACCATGATCTTACACAAATTAGTCTTCGTAATCATATGTTATATACTATAATTTTAAATTTGACACAAATGCAATGGTCGTACGTTTTGTAAAAGTTACACTTTTGAAGGTTTGGCGCAGTTAAGAGTTTCAAATGTCACAGCAACTTCAGATATTCAGAACTTTATATTTGAGATATTCCCCGAGCATTTCATTCACGAAAAATAATCAATACATGTAATGGGTTTAAAGTGCTTTATAGTGGTTTAAAGCGGTGTTAATTCAGTAAATCTGACATTACTTAATCAACTTTCCATATAGTTTCAGTAAAATGTCAGTATACATTGTAGTGTCGCTTTAATTTTCTATCATCCAAAGGAATGAGATTTTTAAAAATACAAGCAGCTTTATCTAACAAAAATGTTGAGTGTGTCACATCTGTAGTGTGATATTTTGGACCAGATCACGTAACATTTCATTCATTCCATTGGCTTAAATTACCTTGAGACACGTTCTTTTAGTTGATGATTCAATGAAAAGATCACGTGACGTAGCCCCATACGTAACTCTGCATAAGGCCCAGTTGTCAGAACATGGCACAGGTAAAATTCTCAACATACAAATTTGAAACCTTATATGAAATATATTTGGTAAAATTGTAGGTATCATCTGAACCCATACTGTATGTCATTTTCTAAAGCAAGGCTGCCAGATACTTGCGCAGCGACTTAAACAAAACACATCGACACTCCCTTATCCCATATGGAGTTAGGACTGCGAAGTGGACAGGGTAGATGTAACCCAATCAATACATTGGTTCCGTTGTATTTGCCTACAACCTCCCAAATAGCATTTCTACTCAATCGACTCGATTTTATAAATGACCTTAAATTAAGTCATCCCTAATGGCGGCTTCCCACGTGTAATTTGGATCTCCTGCCGGGTAATCCAGGGGTAATCCACGACGGCTAATTTGGGTTTACCATTTCAATAAGCGGTTGAAGTAAAGGGAAAGGGTCAGTACCAGTGTCCTCTACCTGTGGTCCTTTAAACTAGCCTCTCCATGAGGGATTGACCTATTCCATATATCGCATAGGGGGTGCGGGACACTTTCACCTTAAATTGGCGTGTGTGGTTTCACCGGAGTGCACGTGCAACTTGGTCCTCTCCCAGATCCGAGTTCTATTACGCATCACTTAGGGTATGGTACCTAACGGACACTACAATTTAGACCGAAAGCAGCAAATCTAGTCGTGGTGAACACCGCAATCGGCGATATACAGTTAAAACAGTCAAGAAAGTTTAACGAAATTAAAACTTGAAATGGTTTTCGTTGAGGACGAGGACTTCCACGACATTCTGTCTGCAGTCTGTAAAGGTAAGGCCAACGTAACGCTATTTAAACTTCAGTAATTTCTTGGGACATTCTAGAATTCGGATTAAGATCACATGATCTGAAATGCATTAGTGTTTCCGTGCTTGCAATTAAGGCACAGTTTAGAAAGTTTTATTTCTGTTGGTAATGAAAAACGTTGTGTCGCAAATCATGCAGTGTTGCCTACAATGTATATATACGAATATTACGTCGCATTACGACATATTGAACTCGTATAGTATAAATCAAATAATAAAGTATGTCAGATGCTTAAATTAGTGCAACATCTCGTGTAAATGTTTGTAGTATTAAATCGCATCACACCTTCAGGGAAAATAGATGAAATTTACCTTAAATACCATGTGCTTTGATGTCAGTTTGTTATGATAACATGATATAAACATATTATGGTAATAGCCATTTGTTAGGAAGTGTGTGAATAATAAAATTAAATTTTACACATTTAAATGTGTCGATGAACATAAGGTGTTTTAAACATATTTCCAAAAAAAATGTACGTATTTTCTCAATTCATTGAAAACCATGTTCATTGGTGTCAGTTCGTTATGATAAAAATGTTATAGTAATAGCAATTTGTAAGGATGTGTACGATTTATAAAAATCAAATGTTACACATCTACAAATGTTTTAAAACTTATATAAAAAAGAAAAAATACAAGCATTATCTCAATTTTCAACTTTGCTATTTTAATATGACCATATAGCAAGATACAGTAATTGATGAATTAATAACTGTGAGACAATTATTTAAGTAATATATGGAATCAATAAATCAATATTGCATATTGCAGTCATGGAGGAACTTTAGCGTGTTAAGAAGAATGAACTGAGTATAGTTTTTTGTTATATCTTTTCAAAAATATGTTATATTTATCTCAAAACGTATGTTAAAAATTAAACGAACATTTGTTAAGCATCGTGTCACAATTTCATATTCTTGTTCTTTTATAAAAGGAAACATGAATTGCATACTCTTTTTGAAATAAAGTAAAAAAAAATGCTTTTTGAAGAGTTTTTGTTGTTTTCTAAATGTTTCATATATGCAGATTAATTGCAGTTTTACGAATGGAATTTCGCATTTTAATTTACACTAAAATTTGCACGAGGAATATAATTGTGCAGGAAATGAGACTTGAAACATACGGCACATCATGAACACTAAACAATCCTAATCATGCACGCAATGAGCCTATATCCACCGAATTTTATGGAAATGCGTGCATTGCAGTACGAGTCATTCATCAATTATTGATTGTGTTCAACTGCAGATCTTCTCTGCATTCCCATAGGAGATAATAGAAATATATACATACATTGAAGATATGATCAATTATGAATTACATTCTAAGTGACATGCAAGTGCACTTTCATATAATGCATGGAAAACTGAGTTTTCTGTTTACTTTTGACGATTTTTAAGCTACACTGGGATTCTGTATATACTGTACATGTACTGTATATGACAACAAAATAAATGTACGCGTATACTGTTGAACAAACAGCATACAAAATGTATAGTGCATTATGGAACAATTTCAAAAAATTTCAAAAGAGAAGAGAAGTAATAAAAATCACGACTTTGCTTACATTCAGTACATTTTCATTGTTTCATGCTAGAAGCAAAATATTCTTTTAGCAAGATTGAATTTTGTAAGTTTTTATACCATGCAGGAACCTTTACTATACTTTTTAAATTAATGAATTGAAGAACCATAAACAAACAGGGGAAAAGATACACTGATTGTATCAAAGAGAAATTCACAAAATTTACCTATATTTAAATAAATACATTGTACTGTATATGAAGTGTATATGGGACTACCGTCGTTATGTCGTTAGAAAAACCTTAAGGATACTCAAACAAAATCTTTTTAAATGGGACTATTGACAGCCGCGAAGTCATATGTGCAAAAGTCTGAATAATTCAACTGAATTACATTTTTTTTTTTTTTTTTTTTGGAAACGACGAAAACGTCATAAGAAATTTAACTGGACAAATATTTTCACTTATTTGTTCCCTTGAAGTTTTGATTGGGATATTCAAATACATGATGTGTGTACTGTATATTTCCTCTATATATGACTCCTGATCAGATCACTTAATTTTTTTCAATAAGAATCTGCATTCTCATAAAAATAATAGGATTTGTCATCATACTTTTGTCATTTACAATGTTTGGTTTATAAAAGATTAATTTGTTGATTTTCAAGTGGCCCATGATGAGATGTATGATGCGCCAAGTAGCATGCAAAGTATGTTATAGGATACATGTATTTGTCAATACAATGACTGGTTGCAGTGATTGTTTGTCAAAAAGTTATCAAATGGCAGATGCAGAATATACACAGTACATGTATATCAACATAATGGTATACATGTATGTGACTATATGTTCGTGTCAAACATCAAATCTACACCGCAACATGCCTACTAAAAACCATTTGAACAAAGTTTCCTTTTTTCGTGAAATTAACCATTTCTTGAATAGCGGCTATACATATTGACTTCCATTGCATTTAACAAATTTAGGATATCTTAGAATATTTGTCAATACAATGATTAGTTGGAGTGATTGTTTGTCAAACAGTTATCAACGGGTAGTTTCAGCATATAACAATTCATAATGGTCAATGTTTCGTAGTGTTTGTGTCAAGCAGCAAATCTGCCCTACAACATTCTATAGTAAACCATGCATTTGAACAAAGTTTTCTTTTTTCGTGAAACTAAACATTTCTTCAATAGCAGCTATAGGCCTACATATTTACTTTCATTGTATTTAACAAAAGTACTTTCGCACGAGAAATTTTTTGATTTTTCAAGTAGTTTGTAATGAAATGACAAACTACTGGATGAATTCAAGGTCGATGAATCTTCAAAAATATTAAACGAAAGTGTGGCTTCTCAGGGTCAAAATGCATCTTGAAAGAATATAAAGTTGGACCCAACAACGATAATTGGGCTGATCTTTTAAAAAATGCAAAGAAATTTGCGAATCCGAAGTACATTGGGCGGCAGTTCATTTAGGGTCAACTGGCATAAAAGAAGCATCTTCCAGCCTGCGATCCATTGAACGTGCTATTCCAAACTTTGCATCGCATAAATGAACGAGCAGAGATCGAGCCCCAGTTTTAGCCAATTAATTATAGTCGAAGTCACACAAATCGAGGGAGTTGAAATGAAATTATCGTTTCACTGCATTTTCATGCCTGATCGCACAAACTGTTTCGTTTCATGCGGCATTTAGCCGGTCCCCTGGCATGGCACGCCAGTTTTCAATCGCTTTTTGCATGCTAAAGATGGGGGCAGGGCTTCCGACATGCCTTTTGTTGTCACAACCCTGGGCTTCGTTCTGTTCAAACGTGCACGGCACTTTTCCCATGACTGCTTGCACCAGCAAGTGGCTGGCTGCAAACGGTTCATCAATCGATACAAGAATGAATAAAAAATGAGGCTGATGTACCAATAAGCCAGCGAGTTGCCAGTTCCAGCACAATATGCCCCTTGCCATTGGTCGCCGAAGCCAAAGAATGTCTAACCAATGAGTAAGGCACCGGTCCATGATGGAACAATGGAGCTGGCCCCCTTGATCCCCTTCGCCATCATCCATGGTTGCTCCATCCTCGATGCTCACTCTCCTACGGCCATTTTAATGGAGCAGCTTATATACTGGATGAAGTGACAGGGTGTCAAAACTTAAAATGATCATTGGTTTAGAGATCATTCAGAAAAATACATATCGAGCATTGACTAATACTCGCAGAAAGCGCATCGACAACTGCTTTTCAAAAGACTCTGCAGCGCCAAGACTTGCTTTCCGAGTGAATTACGCCATCGAAAACTTTGTTTCGGGTTTGCGGGACACGACAGTTTTCTGCTCAAGAACAACACGCGTTGAAATAGAAGACAGTTGCTTTGATTTTACGAGTTTATGAAAAACACGCCCGTTTCATGTGTATGGGAAACATACGTATAAGGTAAGATCATTTCAGAAAAATTCAATTCGATCAATTTTTGGACAAAACGGTATTCAAATGCCAATCCTGCCGTTAACGGCAATTTCTGAAACTTAACCGTATAAACATCACGATTGCATCCCTTGCAATGTTTTTTTTTTAAATATGGAACACTTTCATAATATCAGATACATGTAAATATTTCGTGTATCCATGGATATGCATGGTGTGAATTTTTTTTTTTCATATTCGCATTAATAAGCTTGCAAAATAGGCATAACGTGCATGAGCAAAATTGTTGAAAATCCTTTAAGTAAATGGATACTAAAGTATCTACAATTTTAAAAGTTAACAGAATAAGGGGAAAAAGCTTTAAAAGCGTGAATATTCCTGAGAATCGTCCCATTTGTGGACTGTAATTTGCTACAAAGAAACGAGCAAATGAAAATATGTAAAGAAATCGGAATACAGCGCATTCAAATTTTGGAATTCGTTTACGGTTATTATATTTAAGCTGCTCGATATACAGTATATCAGAAATTACTAAAAAGAAATAAAAAATTTAATCGTGAAAATTATTCTCAGTTACATTTATGTCAACTCCAAGATCGCATTTATTGGCTCATAATGCAACATACATTACTTAAATCGATTGAATTTAAACGGTTTAATGATCATGTGCATATATTAACTATAAATCAAATAACACATGAGCCTAGCAGTTCAAGTTTGATGCTTGTATAGGTACCTATAATACTGACATCACAATCGGTTTTAAAAATGGTTACTTTGCATGCATGCATGTCCATGATATATGTGTCTTTAAGGCGTTATATCATTACTTTCAGCTGTATATTTTAACACAAATAGCTAAAATATACATACTATATAAAAACATACTATATAATAAACATACTATACAGTATGAAAATGTGATTTTAAAATGAACTTTTAAGCACACGAGTTTAAGAATATTCTTGTTGTTTTTACAACGTCCCAAAGGGCGATATTCGTCCCAAATATCTACCGTATGTTTGATAAAATCTTCATTGCTTTGATCGTAACGTCGTAACGACAATTTTCGGAAAATATTTATACAGATATATCGTGTGTCCAGGAAACCATATAATAATTTAATTCCATAATTCCAAAATTCCGTAACGTGCATTTAAGCATGAGTGAATTGTGAGATTATATCCTTAATTGAACATATATAGTTTTACAATTGTAAAAAGACAGGCAGCGATTATAATTTTTATCTTTCGTCAATAAGTGACACCATTCCTTTTTCACAAACATGCAAATTGGGATAACGCGCATGCACATATTATATTCGATAATTCGGGCCTAATTTGCTAGATCACCAATGTTCGCTATATTATACATGTATTCCAAATCTACGTTACTGTAAATGTACAGGTTTATTATTTGGTATATTCTTGACAAATTCTCGAATATTGAAGAATTATTTTGTTTGATTTTGTATATGAATCTCGACGTTACAAACAAATAATGATTTCTAAAATTGCAATAAGCCTGCGGAGGATATACCGTATACACTTGTACATATAGGCTATACAATTGTAGTAGTTTATACTGTAGATATTTTTTCGCATTTTAGTGAATTTCGTTTACAACAGTTGAAAAATACATGTATACAGTAATAACAGCATCGTATAAGTGGCGTTTTGTTGAGATTTATGCATGACAATTAACGTGCTGATTATATATGGAATTTACGAATATACAGTATATATTGTATAATATATGTACATATATGCCATATGCGTGCTAACTTTATAATATAATTTTAAACTCGATCGCTTCTTTGTTATGCCATCTATATAGGTTCGATTTTAATTATAAATCAACTTAAGTCTATGAAAATTTGTCCTTTGTAAATGTACATGTACAGTACATGCATCATAGGCGTTACTGTACTTCAAAAGCACAGATATTTTTGTATACCTTTTTCATAAAATATTTCTTATAATACACATCGGTTTCCAGCGCAGTCGTTATGTCATCATAGTACCGAAAAATGATAAACATATTCGATTGATGCTTGATGTAATAAATTCAATTTTTACAACTAGCTTTGCCAAGCTCTATATATAGTTGTGTACAAATTATGCATTAATATGTACAGTATACATTTTTAATGCATATGCATGTACACGTACATTATGCTTCACACACATTATATTAAAGTGAGACAATTCGCAAGCCCATTAGTCGGCAATGTAAAAATTTCTAAAATGTTTCCTTCAGTTTCTTTATGCATGTATAAATAATACGGATATGAAGAAAAAAACTCTTCAACATTATACTTTATGCCATTTTTGAGATATTCAAATAATACAATTATCTAGATTATTAAAAAAATGTTTAACACAGGAAGCTAGTGCACCTATTGAATTCAGCAAATAATTTTAATGAAATAAATTTGTTTATACATGTGTGTACGCTCGTACATAAATTCATTTTTTAAAACTAGCTTTGCCAAGCTAATTGTGTACAAATTGTGCATTAATATGTACAGTATACATTTTTAATGCATACATGTACACGTACATTATGCTTCTTACACTTTATAAGTGAGACAATTCGTAAGCCCATAAGTCAGCAAAGAAAAATTTCTAAAATGCTTCCTTCAGTTTCTTTAGGCATGTATAAAATATAAGAAAAAACTCTTCAACATTATACTTTATGCCATTTTTGAGGTATTCAAATAATACAGTTATCTATATTAAAAAAAATGTTTAACACAGGAAGCTATAGTCCACCTATTTAATTCAGCAAATAATTTTAATGAAATAAATTTGTTCTACATGTATACATGTTGCTACAGTATATTGAGGAAAAAAATCAATGTACTAAAATATTTATACACGACGTTACTAAAGCATACTGTATCTATCACATGCATGCTGTACACATTTTGTAACACTTAATCAAACAGGGTTATCTGAATGGCCTATAAACTTTGGGAAAACATTCCAGGGAAATATGCAAGTGGACAATGCCTCAATTTGTAAATAATTTTCATTAATTAAATATCATATTTCTATAATATTTATTTAAAATAATTATGTCGGGTGGATATTTTTACAACATACTTTACGTAAACGAGACCCAAGATCTAAAATCGGGTTCATCAACCAATTTAAAAGTGCATGTACTGCTGCGCTACTCAAGAGACTTGAGTTAAGACCCCCTTTAAATATAGTTTGGTGCACGCAAACGGCTATTATAGACTTGCTTGAAAAACAGACTTGCTTGAAAAACAGACTTGCTTGAAAAACAGACACATGTTGAAAACGCTCGAATTCATTAATCATGCATTGTTATTTGTTTCTACTAATTTGCAGAATCGTATCCCAAGAACATCGTTAAGTATAATGGAAAACCGAATGGACCAGGACGAGGAGCTAAAGTCAACGAAAGATTTCGCCCATGGATCAGACAAGGGCACGGATTCGTTTATCCACTGAAAGTTTTGGAGTCGGGGCAAATACCCGGAAACGAAACACGAAAGTTTCGAGCGCCGCGGCTTTTGGTGCCATCTATGGCAAACAAAGACCTGCCAACAACCGACGTTGAATCTAATGAGGACACCAAGCTAGAGAATTCAACTGACTCGTGCGCTCATCAGGGGGTAGCAGAAACGGCAGAGACAGTAGTGCGACGTTTGGCCGAAAGTAAAAGTGAAACGACCGAAATCCGAATCTCGCGCAAAAAAGTGGACTACGGCAACGTCAAATCGTTGTCAAACCAAGATTCTCCAGTAAAGTTCAGATCAGCTCAAGATTCTGACAGCTCCAATGAAGTAGGTCCAGTGCAAGTTCCGAGCCTAGTGGAAGAGACAATGACGCCATCGCCGAGGATGGAAGCCCCTATTGCAGGGTGCAGTGATAACGGGGCAAAGGCCCATGCACCATTGGCCTTTTCCATTGCCAGAATCATGGAAGCGGCCCCGTTGAACAGAAGGCCGGGAAAAACGAGAAGCCCGAGCCACCCACGAGATTGTGAGGAAGGTTGTTCCTGTCCAGAGAATCACAGCAACAAAGAAAACAACCACGACACCGAGCCTCTAATCCAATTTTCGGCAATGCAAGATGCCAAGCCCGCAGGAGCAAATGACTGCAAGCTGAGCAAAGAAGCGCGAGATATGCGCAGCGGCCAAGACGGAAGTGTGTCGAGTGCCAAAAAGGTGCACCGCAACCGGTCGAGGTTGCCGTCGGAAATCCGGACAGTAGAGAAGTTCGAAGATCAACCAAAAGCGAAATTTCGCAACGTTCCACAAGGTGGCCTAAAAAGCAGCGGTTCCATTTTCGAACCCTTCAACAAGAAACTTTGCTCCAACAAGAGCTTGTCCAACGTTCTGGAATATGCTTCAAGCGCGGTGCCAACCTCCTCTATTCCTGGAACGGCATTCCGCGCTGGTACCGCAACAGATTCTATGGGAATGACCACCTTCAACGAGTCAGCCTTTAGAAAGTATTACGGCAACAGTCATCCAATACGGCAGTTAAGTCCTACTGTTTCAGCATCGTGTCCGTCCACCCTCATGACACGGCTGCAGCTGATGCAAGACTACCATTTTCACAATTCCCAACATCATCATCAAAACGTCAACCATCCCCATCCGAATCATTCCCTCCACCCGCACCAGACTCCGTCGCCCACAGAGATCTCCTCCTATCTGAGCCAGTACCCACTTCTGTGCTATCATCCTGGTACACGACTGCCAACAACATCGAATGGCAATCATTCCGACATCTCTCAAACAGCGTTCGGACCCTTGGTTTCATCTGCAGTGGACACCACGTCGACAGTCTCCGGGATGACCATCCATCCGGCATTAATGCATCATTCCCCATCAGCCACTGATCGCCAATTCCAAAATCAGCCCCACAGCCATGCTTTCCATCACGCCACCCATTTTCATCCGCAAGGACTACACCCCAATAACTCTCCAGTTGCGGCCACGGCGGCGGTTTCTGCTGCCGCATTCGGAGTGGGGTTGACCCTCACGTGTCGCCCAATGGTCAGCGTGGAGTCCATGTCCGAGCCACTCGTGTTGAACAGACCACACCACGGACTAAATCCCAACCATCGCCATCCTCCTTGTGCTGACCGCTACAGCCGAGTCGGAGGTCTGGTCGCTGACCGGTCCATGGGTTCCTTTCCCCTGCACGCGAACAATGAGGCGATGGCCAGAAGATTGTTGCTGAACGCTGACAACGACAGTACAGCCGCAATGTGCCCAAATGGCGTTACGTCCCTAATGCTTTCGAGTAAACCGAAGGCTCGGACCAATTCGGACAGTGACGCTGTGAGCAAGAAATTGTCCCCAACGAGGCACAAATTTCTGAGTGACGCTCCTGGAAAGATGGACAACATAGACTCGACGATATCCCATATCGCGTCGCGGTCCTCTTCCACTTCAGAATCCTCCGCTTCTTCAGTGTCCTCTTGTTCGCCATCTTCCGACAGGATGCACGCTCTCCATGACAACGGATGCGACGACATCGTGCCTATGGAGTACGAGTCCTTCTCTGGAGGAAGCAAACGGATGGCCAGCCTGGGCAGCCATGGACACCAGCAACATGGCAATGGTGACAGGGGCAAGCCGAAGACATTCACCTGCCCAGAATGTGGGAAGGTGTTCAACGCCCATTATAACTTGACTCGGCACATGCCAGTGCACACCGGCGCTCGGCCCTTCGTCTGCAAAGTCTGCGGCAAGGGCTTTCGGCAGGCAAGCACCCTGTGCCGCCATAAGATCATCCACACGTCCGACAAGCCCCACAAGTGTCCCACGTGCGGCAAGGCCTTCAACCGCAGTTCCACGCTGAACACCCACGTGCGCATCCACGCCAACTACAAGCCCTTCATTTGCGAATACTGCGGCAAGGGCTTCCACCAGAAGGGCAACTACAAGAACCACAAGCTGACGCACAGCGACGAGAAGGCGTACAAGTGTTCCATCTGCAACAAGGCTTTCCACCAAGTCTACAACCTCACCTTTCATATGCACACCCACAATGACAAGAAGCCGTTCACGTGCAAGGTGTGCGGCAAGGGCTTCTGTCGCAATTTTGACCTGAAGAAGCACATGAGGAAATTGCACGACGCCGGCCATTACAGTCACCGGACGTCAAATCGGACTGCTGATGACCATCGGATGCTTCAAGTTGGCCTTCCGACGGGGCCTGCAGTATTGCACGCCGCAGCCGCTGCTCTTTCGTCTCCGCCAACTTCCGGCGTCCTCCCCTCATTTCTGATGCAACCCAGCAACAGCTCCCTCATGCACAAGATCTCCAGTTTGCCCTAGAATTTGCATTCATGCAGAAATGCAGTTAAGCCAAAAGCTGCGTGGCATCGTAATAATGCACGCTGCTTAGCAATTCATCCTGCATTTTCCAATGTTTATCGATGGCATGTAAACATTAGCCTATCCACGAGATATTGGCTTACTTAATTCCACGTGATCCTATCTTAGGACCTTAATTACTCTAGGGGGTTGATATTACGTCAAACGTCGTCCCCATTCGTGATAAACTTTTCTCCTAAATTGTGTTATGCATATGCCTATACCCAGATGCATGACGTTGCAGCCACTGTACATAGATGAGCAAAAAGAGGTCATTTCCGGAATCATACTTGTACAATTTTGCACGAAGAAAAAAAAAATATATTCTACAATCTCTGCGTCTATGCGTTTCGGGAATTAATTCATCGAATAAATTGCATGTATTTCATGCATGCATGGAAAGGCTCGCGTGACCATTTGCATAGAACTAACACTTTATCAGGCCATGCATTGCTTCGCAGATCCATGCAACATTACGATTTTTCCTCTTATTTAGCATTTTATTCAGTGATCAGAACGTGCAGTTTTATAATTATTATTCTTTGAATAAGTAAATGAGATCATTTGCGGTTAATATGCAACAAATTTTAAAAATGTACAAAATGTCATGAGGAATTTATGAATGCTGTAAATGCAATGAAATTAATTTCAAAAACAAGTTAGGGCTTTCGGGAATTTTTTAAAACAAAATTTAAATGCAGGGTATTCTTGCCATTATTTATTTAAATACCTTTAGGATCATTTATTTGGCCCGTAAGGGTATAGTAACAAAACCTCAGATGTATACGTACTGATAGGGTCACTGCATGGTTGCATATAGCATTTATTTTCTTCTGAAAATGGAAATTTAAAGCATAATTCGTTAAATGGTAGCAATGCCATCGCATTATTATGCTAATCAAAAGGACTTGAAGCAGTATAGAATTTTATTTGTATTTAAATCCTATCAATTATATCGAAAGAATACACGTCAAATGCATGCAGTATATCTGTGTTCGCTGCAATTTACAGTTGCAATTTTAGAGTTTTTAAAGTGACAAAGTCAACACAATTTACTAAATTGTGTGTAATAAAATTTACGTTCTAGTGCAACGCTTATGTAAATCGTAATGTGTTCACTTTTAAGACGTAGATAAGACCGATAAAAATTGTTATACAGTATACAGTGCACCTTAAATTATTGCTAAGTGCATGCAAGTTCATGCATGTAACTGATGGATATAATGTCCAAGTAATGATGTTAAAGACCTTTTTATTTATCATTCCAAGAAAAGATAACGATTTAAAGAAAAAAATTGTGAAATTTCTTAAAGCAGTATCGTTTAGACATTGTTAAATAAATTTATGCCAATAAAAAATATATTTAAAAATACAGTAATATGTATATTTATATAAAATTATTTTGTAAAATTTCGTATATCCTAGCTAATATGCTGTACATACCATATAAATTATGATACATTTAGTTCCCGCTAAACTTTCTAATATAATTAGATTTGCATAATTTATTTGTAATACAGTACACAATTATGCATTGCAATAAAATCACCAAAAATGATATCGACAACCTAATAACCGATCCTATGCAGTAATGCTAATCACGTGTTTTCAAACTAAACTGTATGAAGTAGTTGTTTTTCAATTTTTATTATATGATTGATTTACTGTAAATCATGATCATGATTGTAATTTTGCTGAATAGTAAGTGCAAATTACATGCAATTATAGCACAGAATATCGCGTTATAGATCATTTATTTTATAGGCAATTTGTGATAAATACATGTATGTATATTATATCTCAGTCATGCAACAGCATTCATTTGATACTTGAAAAATTCATGGATATTAAAATGAAATTTTAAAATAAACCATTAATTGCACAATTGATTCAGTATTCAAAGTTAATTAATAAATGAACTATGAAAAACGCGAGCATATTGAATTTTGATATCACATTTTAAATTATTAAATCATATACTAATTAAAAAATATGTTAAAATGCAAATGTATAAATCAACAGCAATGCCCAGTAATGAAGAACAAGCATATTCGTAGGAACAACTTGTATACTTTGTTAAACCATATGACATGACATCTTACTTTTATTTGATAAATGAAATTATTCCGATGATAATGGATGATGCAAAAATAAAGAAATAATTCATTGGATTTTTATTGTGTTATTCCTATCTGTGTTATAAAATGAAACTCATCATTGTTCTAGTATGTTGTGCATTGTCACATGCACTGGAATCAAAGTAAAAGATACAGTTTGCATAGATTGCATTATTTGTCCAAAAAAATGTTCAATACAGACCATTAACCCACACGATCATTTTTATAATGCTTTTGCAACATTTAGATTTTGGTATAGAAAGCAATAAACTTAACGAAAAGTACATTGCGGCAAATGTAAAGTCCACATTTTCGGTTGGTAAAGCAATATTGCATGCGATGAAACGTAATCAAATAGGATCATTGTCCATTGATTGTGTCTACAAGCAGATTGTTTGTTGTTCTGTTAACGCAAACATGGCGAATTTCCCCTAGGGCCCTATAGGTCAATGGAAACGCTGCAGACTGGCCAATACAGTCTAAACATAAATGCTTCAGTTGGTTTCTATACTTCCACTGTACAGTGTACACATAAATAATCCGTTTACAGCATATACCGCTTATTGGCAGTTTACACTGCTCTGTAAAAATGGTAATAAATATTAACGGATGGACGTTAAATACAATTGTATATCGTGGTATAATTATAAGAAAATCTTTTTATAAACAATGATAAGATTGATAACAAATCTTATCTTATCTTACAAATACCCTGCATGTTTAGATGGACCTCATGCAGATTTAGTCAGCAGGCATACTGTATATCACGTGACATTTCATTCATTTCATTAGAAAAAATTACCCGGAGGCAATGCCGAGGCACGTTCTTCTAGTTGTTGATTCGATGAAAAGATCACGCGATGAAGCCCCATACGTAACTATGCATAAGGTCCATTCTATGAAAAGAAAATTTAAAATTGTTCATGAATTTTCACGTACATGTAAAACTAAAAACATTTAAAATGCAAAATAAAAACCGAGCTATATTGAAAGATAAAAAAATAGACTTCCGTTTACTGTTATTTTAGTTTTATAGAATTGCATACCGTAAATACGGAAATAAAAGCCGGACCCGCAATACGCGCCTACCTCAATTAATCGCCAGGGGGGTTTCTCAAAAATTGCAAACAAGCGCCGGGGGCTTTATTAAGCGCCCCCCCCCGGCGGCTATTACAAGGTTTCCTCGTTCATTCAAATATTTTCAAATGGGAAATTCGCCAACGTTGACAGGGCAGTTATAAATCTGTAATACCGTACCAAGGTAGCAAGGATTTCTATTTTTGTAGAACTTCACTGATTTGGTTGTAGG